>MU749924.1:20411-55274 GCA_026770625.1 Nicotiana glauca | reverse complement strand
GTTGCGGGCGGCCAAAAGGTTGAGCATTCATTACCGCATAAGGTGGAGGAGCATAAGTCATATCTGTGTGAGGGTAATAGTGCTGGGGGACTCTTTCTGAGAACACCGGTCTAGGAGCCCGGTACCGTCTTCCGCCCGATGCCGCCATCACTGTTTCTTCTTTCTTCTTGCCCTTAGCCATTCCTCCAGACCCACCTTAGATGGCTTGGGATGTGCCCTTATCGATAACTGGCTCAAGATTCTGCCCTTTTTTAGCCCATTCTCTACCATTTCTCCGATTTTTATTGCCTCTGCAAAAGGCTTACCCATAGCGGACATCATGTTTTGAAAATAATCTGCCTCCTGAGCCTGTAAGAAGATAGTGACCATCTCAACCTCATCCATTGGAGGCTTCACTCTTGGCTCCTGTTCACGCCATTTGATTGCGTATTCGCAGAAACTCTATGAGGGATCTTTCTTTAGGTTTGCCAAGGAGTTCCTGTCTAGAGCAATGTCTATATTGTACTGAAATTGTCGAACAAAATCTCTAGCAAGGTCATCCCAGATATGCCATCGAGATATGTCCTGATCCATGTACCACTCCGACGTTATGCCCACCAAGCTTTCTCCAAAGTAAGCCATTAATAATTATTCTTTTCCACCAGGCCCATGCAATTGATTGCAATAATTTTTGAGGTGAGCAATGGGATCACCATGTCCATCATACTTTTCGAACTTTGGCATCTTGAATCCGATAGGCAGGTGCACGTGAGGGAACATGCACAGATCATTGTAAGAAACACTCTTCTGCCCGCTTAGACCTTGCATATTTTTTAGACTCTGCTCTAAACTCCTCATTATTTTTGTCATTTCATCCTGCTCTAGGACCTTGGGGGTTTTGTCCTACCCCAGTGTGATCTCATATGGTGTCTGGGAGTAGGTATATTGCGGATAGTGAGGAGGGTCGGCCTGAAAAACTGGATTCTGAAATGTGAAGACCGAAGGGTCAAAAGCATGTTTTGGTATCGACGGTTGGGTGGTTGCAGATGATGGTGGAGCTATAAAGATGTTGGGAGCAATTCCAGATGGGAACACTTAGGGATGATCCTCAGAGGGTGTTCTGAAGAAGTTAGCAGTCGTAGTAGGTTGCCCCAGAGGAATATTTGGGCGGCTGATAGGGACTGTGGTAGCACCGCCAGATCTAGGGAACAACTCCGGGAATCCGGGGATAGTGCTTGGGGGATCCTTCCCGTTATTCCAAGCATCCTACATTTCCATCAAGCGCAAGCGCATGATCCGATTTTCTTCAGATGTATAGGATTCAGAGGCCGGGATCCCAGAGATTGGGCTATCTTCAGGTATGGGGAGTGCAGGAAAGGTCGTTTCAAAACATCTCTATTTTTCCTTTGGATCTGGTGAAGTATCGATGCGAGGCCAGTTTACCACAAACCGACCACGGTTTCTAAAATACTCAGCTGGAAATGACAGTAACAACGATTAGTGTGAAACAAGTAACAGATAGGTAACTGCACATTGGAGTGCGATACACCTACACAGTTAAATGGATATCGACATGTTTGCTTCGGTTGCGTGCGTCATCTCGGCTTTTATTCTTATTCCCTTTCTCTTTTTGTTTTGTTTTTCTCTCATTTTCTTTTCTTGCTCCTCTATTTTCATTTTTTGCTTTTTCTTTCTTTGGCTATGGTTTTTTTCTCTCAATGCCTTATTTTCTTTTGCGTTTCTTTCTCTCTTGTTTTCATATTATTTATGTTTTTCCTAGGATTACGGTAGAATCTTATGTAGATTTCCTACGTATCATGACCCTGCATGAATCAGACCAAACGTAGTTCTTGCAAAGAAATGCAAAAGTAAGAAAACAATTTTTTTGGGAATTTTCAAATTTTCATTGATAGCAACTGCAGTTACAAAAAGCTACTAGACTATTTGTTTTTCTTTTCTTGAAAACGAAATTACAAAAATAGACTTAAAAGCAAAATACAGACTCGATTAACTAAGAATACATCAATGCTTCAAATCCTGGGGCCCGCGGAGCATCATTCGGCATTGCCGTGGGCCTACGTGTGAGACACCTTTGCAACTGATCTAAATCATTCATGACTTGGCGAACAAATATCATCACTGAGGCAAAGGATGTGGTACGACCCATTCGTTCGCCGGACTGACACTTCATGACAATATAGTGGGCAATGTTTCTTATCCTTTCCCTGATTCGGCCCTTTTCTTGGAGGAGTCAGCTTATTTTTTGTGTACGAGCCTCTAACACCCGCGAGTCCTGGAAGTGTAGATCTTGTAGCAATTTAATTTCCCTTTCCATTTCTGCAATTAACCCATAGCACTGGTTCATCTCGGCTTGGAATTCTTTATCCCGCTAGGCTGTCTTTTCTTCCATAGTATTCATTTTTCTCTTCATTTTGGCGATAGTCCCATCGTAGTTTCTCCTCATTTGTTGCACAAATTGGGCTCTTTCTTCAGTCCTTTTGGCCCACTGCGCCCGGAGTCTTGCCATATTTCCCTCGAATTTTTCTAGTTCCTCTTGGCTTTCCGAAATTTGTTTCTTTAACCCTTTGATCATCCTTTCATCAGATAGACTTCTTTCTTGGTTACGGGCATATGTTTTCATTTGTTTAATTTGGGCTTTGAGTGCTTCGTTCTCCTGAGCTAATTTCTTTTTGTCACCCTCATCGGTTGCAGCTTGTACACTTTTGTCGAATTGGAGGTCCCGGACCTGTTGCTCTAACCGTCCTATTCTAGCTCGGTACTCCTTCTCCTTTGCTTGCCAATTGGACCCCATCGGTAAACTGATGCACATACGGTCTTTTAGCGAGTCTTTCTGGGATTTGAAATCTTTTGCCAAACCACGTCAGATACTTGGGATATACCTCACCTCAAGCTTGGTCTTGTATTATAGTTTTTGGCTCAAGGAACCGGCACTCATTCCATATCTTTCGGATTCTACCTTCAGGAAATGCAGCCTTCGGGCCTAACTCAATGACTTGCTCACTCAGGTCTTCATCATTGTGCACTGTCTGGAATCTTCCAAGTTGTCACAAAACCTGGTAAGGAGCATAAGGCTGTATGCTTCGGATACCCATCAAGAGAATATAGGGGACCTCTACTGATGTGTATATAGCTTCAGTAGCGGGAAGCCAACCATAAGCCCATTCGACTTTATGTGCGGTCAAGGATCTTAAGCATGATGACCAGGCCTCAGTACCTTCAGGAAACTTAATACCTGTCACCAGGGTCCCAAATTCTGCAATACAACTCAACCCGGTTAAACCGTAGTTCATATAGCCTGTGAGGTGATAGAGGTGTTCTTGCATCCACAACTGTACGAGCAAATTGCAACCTTGAAAGAATTTCTCGCCTTCGCGACATTTGGTCAGAGCTCGGTACATTTCTGCTACGATCAGAGGCACCACGGTGCTAGTAGGTTTTTTCATGGCAACATCTAGCATCCCTACCAGGCCGAGGTCTATGTGGCCATCTTTTCTCGGACAAACCACCACTCCCAGAAAGGCCACCATAAAGGCTAATCCCCGTCGAGCCTCCCATTTGTCTTTATTTCCGGCATGTGTCAAGCCGATGTTAGCTCCTCGAAACCTTTTGGGTTACCATAACGGTGATATAGGAAGCGCAATGTACAACACCCTTCTGCCAGATGCGGGTCTTGAATATCCCGGCTAATGCTCAACAGATCCAAAAACCTATGAAGGGTTACCGGTCGTGGTGCCAGTGGGTATCGACCTCGAAGGTTTCCGTTGAGGCCCGCATATACCGCAATCTCTTCTAATGTAGGTGTGAGTTCAAAATCTGAAAACCGAAATACATTACGGGTCGGGTCCCAAAATGGTATTAGTGCCTCAATGATGTCTTTCCTCGGTTTGATGTTCAGTAGATCAACTAGACCGCCCAAACTTATAACCACGGTATCTCTGCTTCCTTTTCCTAGATCGTGCCACCACATGTGAAGTTTCAAGGGGATCTCACTCAGGACTGAGAAGGTCTCGACGTTACTTGAAGTCATCCTGCAGGTTTATTTAAAAAGTGAATTTAATGACTTATTTTAAAACTGGCTATTTTTGTAAAATTCTTTATTTAACTAGACAAAGATTTGGTTTTGCGAATACGACCCTTCAACACTTCTAGGAGGAATATTTTAAGACTGTGCCCGCAAACCATTTAAAATGACTCAGGGTGGCTGTTCTTGCAAAAATAGCTTTCCGGCGTCCTTTTGGGGACATTCGGCTTATTTTAACAAGAATGGCATCACCCGATTTTATTTATGACAAAAATTAAAATTTTGACATTTTTTGGCTATTTTTGCAAAAGGGTGGTTGGACCCGATGAGGGTTTCCTACGTATCTCACATCCGGTGAGAATCAAACCAGCGTAGTTCGGGCAGACTTGCCAAAATCTAAACTATTTTGAACAATTTTTTTCTTCTTTTTTTCATTTTTTATTTTCCAAAAATCCGGCAGCATTTCGGTACTATTTTGGCATTGGTTCTTTCACAACAAAAGGTTATCCTCACTGAGTCTTAACACTACTATTTTTCTCAATTTTCTCTCATTTTGTCTTAACACTGCTATTTTTTCCCAATTTTCTTTCATTGTATACAAGCCGGTCAACATGCAAAGCCAGGCAAATAAATGCACAAGTAGCACGGAAGATGTATCAGGATGGTCATTTCAATTAAGGTCACCCGTCCTAGACGGACCCAACCCCTGTGTTGAGTCCCCTAAGTCAAATGCACATGATGCAAACAAGCGACCTACTAGGGATCCGGCATGAGGTTTTGTTCTTCTAGCATTAAACCCTAGGTTTATTGATCTAGACCTGGCTTACCCGAGCGGACAACTCGAGCCAAGGGGGAGGCAGCGTACCGGGGATATAGAAGCTCCGCCGGCATTGCAACTTATCCAACCTCGTTCTAAATTGGGAAAGACTCTAAACAGAAGAGAAGCTACACGAAGTGCACCCTTCTCCATGATGCAAAAGACTCAGAGAGAGGAAGGGATTTGCGACAATTTATATACAATTCAACAAATATCACAGCGGTAAAACATTTAGCACATATAGCACTGAAGCATGTAGAAAAATCAGATAAAGCCAAATATAATAATTATACTAAGCTCGAATTCTTTGAACCCTGAACCGGAATTCTGGGTTCGAGTCCCCAGCAGAGTCGCCAGAGTTGTCACACCTCCCTTTTTTACACACCTACCCCGAAGGATAATGTATAAGAGAGTTTTTTCATTTAAAGTGACATTATTCGAATAGGGATTATTTATTTGTTTTTAGAGTCGACACTTGGGATAGGATTGGCTTTTGGTGTCCCAAGTCACCGGTTTAGTTTGAATCCCAAATCGAGGAAAATTTTGACTTTCCAATTGGAGTCTGCGATCCAGAAATTCTGTGTAAGGAATTCTGTTGACCCGAGGGAAGGTGTTAGGCACCCCCCGGATCCCATGGTTCTAGCACGGTCGCTTAAATTATTATAAATGGATAAAAATATAATTTTTATACATGTTCCAATCTATCGTGCGATTTTCATAATTATTTACCGCTTTTTAACTATTTTTACGAAAGTGAACGTTGTTTAAAAAAAATGTGTGTTCGGATCACGTCACATGAAATGCACCCGGATCCTCGACACATTCTTATTCAACGTTTTTGAATTTGGATTTGGGTTGCATGAAATGCACACCCGTATTTAGGAAGGTAAGATTATTAAAAATGCGCCTAAAGTGACTAACGTCTTTTAACTTTGCGAAGGGCCGTAAAATTTGCTAAACGGCGCGCTACAAATGCTAAATATTTTTAATTAAGTAATTAATGAGGACCCCTCAATTTATGGGTTTTGTTTAGCGAGGCTCATCTCATTTTTTATTTAAAGTCCACCCTAAAGTGACTACGATTTTCTATTCATTATTTGTCTCTAAAAGGGCTAATTAATTTACATTTATAAATTCAGGCCTCGAATTCAAGCCCGAATTCAAAGAAAAGGGAAGACCCTTTTAGCTTGAACCCGCTACCTAATTCGAAACCCGATTTTACATTTGTTAGTTAATTTCCTTTATTCCTAAGGTGATTTAAAAAAAGGCCTTGAGGAATGTGGCTTAACTTGGTTATACTGTTAAATGAGGCTATGGGCTCCGCTGAAGCCATGCCCAGTAGTGTCTTTACAGAGTGACAGTTATTAAGCTGGGCCTTCAATAGGCCTGGTTTTTTTTTGTGATCTATCTGGCCCAGCGTCTCAAATACAATAGCAGGCCATACAATTACATGAAACATAATGCTGATTAGCAAGCCTAAATTATGATTCAAAATCTGTTATCCAAATTGACTAAGTAAAACTAATTTAATTCAAACAGGCTTCTTTGACTTAGATCTGTTATAGCCAAAGCACATGTATCGATTATTTGTCGAAAAAAACATACTGGAATCTGCAAATGCTAATTACTTCCCTATGCTTTCATATAACCTACATGTTTATTCATTCATTTTCTGATGAATTAAAACATTGACGCCTAGATTTTAACAACAAATCAGACTTCAACTGTTACAATTTTATATAAAGCTACTCATGGATTCGAAACTAAAACAGCTACTGGAATTATGCTAAATTAACATGGATTTAAATGCTGAATGTTTCTAACAAGCAGTCCAATTATACAATCCATAGTCCAACACAGTCCTGTCTAATCACAAATGAAAATCTATCCTAAAAACTATAATAAAATCATTTGAAAGAACTGGAGACCACGACAAAATTATGCCACAACTTCATTTCATTTTCAGCTGGAGATGTACAGGAGTATAGGCTCAAAATGTGTACCTGGAAAACAGAATTTCAACAGAAGGAGATGAAGAAGTCAGCAATTTTGATACAGCAGCAGAAATCAGCAATGAATGAGACCAACTTAGGACCAAACTGATACTACAGCGCCCAGGAAGAGTAATTGATAATTAACAGTAGCAAAACAACCCAAAGCACACTCGTTTAACCTCAAATTTGTCTAAAACATGAACTAGAACTCAAAATTAACTTCAAACAAAGCAATGTAGCAGAATTTTTGGATTTTTTACTGGATATTTGTATGTTTTTGGATTTTTGAAGAAAATTAGGAGTTAAAATAAAGGTTTATATTGCAGGAATTCAGATTTGAACTTCTTTTGGTTTTTGAAATTCAAATTTGAGTTTCAGCTATTAAGAAGAGAATTTTTGGGGAAAATTATAAGCTAGAAGGTTTTGAAATTTTTTCAGAGGTTCTAAACTTGTTAAAGAAGGCATTAGGGGTGCCTTTTATAGGCAAGGAGTGGGGCAGAATATTCTGGAAGCTTTCACACATTTTTTCCCTCTTTTAATTTCAGATTTTACATATTAAACCTTCAATTTCTAACTTGTTTCTCAAGTTACTGCTCTAAGTTTGCTGAAATCTACACTAAAGTCCTATTCTAGAAGGCCCTAGGGTGTTCTTTTAGCTATACAATGCCTATACTACCCTTGCCTTTGTTTTGAAATTACTAATCTTAACAAAACTACCCATTTCCATGCCTAAAATACCCCTGAAAACCCCCTGAAATTACTGATCAATCAAACCCCTTTTACCTTAGTTACAGATCCACTATAGGTTATCAGACACTAAACTATTCAGCCAAATCCAATCAACCAAACCTTATTACTAAAAAAAAACTGAATTAAAGAAAAATTAAACTCACTGATCAAGCTATCAGAATACTAATTCAATCCACCCAAAGTCTAACAATGTTCAGAACAGACTCGCAAACACATTTAAACTAAAGTCTAAAATTACCAAACCTAATTAAATCGAACTAGACTAACTAAATAGAACTAAGCACGGAAACAAATCAAAATACAGTAAAACCTAGAATTGTGACAGAAGCATGATCAATTAGAAACAAATAACAACTTAAACTTCATCAAGCAACTAATACATGTACCGACTAATAAGAAACGAGATTAAAAAATGAAAAAAAGAGAAAAAACTTACTGCTAAAACTTCGCTTGGCCAAATCATCGAAGTTGGTTTCTTAATTAATGTTATATGTTTATAGAACATATAGCATTAATAAAGAAATCACTCGACGCCTGAAATCCCCAAATCAGTTTCGACCTCGAAACCCTAAATCTGCGATTCGAGCCCTTCTACTTGGATTTGAGGGATTCTGGGCATGTATTAGTGATGAGGGAGGGACGACGGTCATCTGGTATCCATTTGGTTGGAAAAAGAGACGGCGCCGCCACTGGAATTTGAGGGCGGCGGCTAGGGTTCGTCGACTTCGAATCAAGATTCGAAGCCTTTGAGGTTGATTCGAAGGAAAGGAAGGGTAGAATTGAAATGAGAAGACGGAGGCGGTGTTAGGGTGTAACTTTTAGGTCATTTGGAGGTTGGCCGTCGGCGGAGATGATTTCCGACCGGTGGCGACGGTGGAGGGGCGGCGGAGGATTAGTACGAGGAAGACAGGGAATGTTTTTAGGGTTTTAATTATTTTAGGACAGTTTTATTTAAACTCTAGGGCGATTATGGACCGTTGGATGAGAAAATCGATGGCTTAGATCAAACAACGCCAAACGGCATCATTTCAGTTACATGAGGGGCAGGCCCGATTTTGAGTGTTTTTTGGACTGGGCTGGGGACTAATTTGGGTTGCTTTTGTTTTGTGCTAATGAAATTGCCTAAAAATTGGCCCAAATTTGGTCTTCTAATAAAGGCCACTCTTTTAATCCTTATTTAATTGCTTTTCTTTAATTTTCCTTTGTTTTTTTTTTTTTGCATTTTGTATTTTTGTATTAGTTTTCTGATTTTATAAAGATGCAAAAATAAAAAATAAAGTCCTAATATATTTCAAAGCTAAACTAATTCACTCCTAAAATTATTTAAAAAGTTATTTCGTGACGAATTCAAAATTAAAGTGAACTATTTTTGTTATTTTCTTTATATTTTTTTCTAGAACAAATTAACCCCTAATTAATACTAAAATGTAAAATTAATTCCTAAATGCAAATGCATTATCTATTTTTTTTATTTTTCATATGATTTAAAAATGCACAGATAACATGCAACAATTACCAGAAAATAACACCAAAAATTCATAAAAATTGTAAAAAAAATTGTTTTGTTTGGAATTTTGGGAATAATTAGCTTAGGGAAAAAATCACGTGCTCACATCATGTTCCCAAAAGATTGACGTTGCTAAGACTCTCGAAGTATAGTAGGACTTAAGGGAAGCTCAATCGAGGTATGTAGGCTAAACTTTCTCTCTCGGAAGTGTATTCCATATTGTTTTCGTAAGTTTAAGTGTAGTTTGCCTACTAAAATGATATAGCCTTGAGTCACTTTAAATGAAAGTTAGTATCTTCATTGGGTGAGAAGAATTCAATTTGTTTAAGTCCCCTAGTTGCTCTTATGTATACTAAATGCCTTGATTGAATGTGTCTACTTGCTAATAAACTATAAATTTATTTGGAAATAAATCGAATGGGAAAATGTGAAACAAATTATGAAATAAGCCTCGACCCAACTGTTATGAACCATCTTAAAAAATGGAATGACCTAAAGGTCTTGTACCCGAACTAAGCCCATAAATAGTTGTTCTAGATATTACCTTGCCTCTTAAAAAAAATATACATTACAATGCGAGTCCTTATACATTCCGATGTTGAAATTATAATTTTTTTTAAAAAATGGGAAAGGAATAATTGAAGGATAACTGAGGTGATTGCTTGCTTATAATGCCAATGTGTATTTCAATTATTGGTTGACATGTCATTCTTTGGGAAGAATCCTTTGTGCTTGATGATTCTATTACTATTAAATTCGAATATATATAATTTTTGGATTATTTGGTACATTGATATTGGTTGGCGATCCTTGGAAATAAAGGAGAAGAAAATGTGGAAAATCATATGCGACCTTTGTGCCATGAGAAGGATAAACCTTGTGAAAGGCCAAAGGGCCAAAGAGATACTGTTATCGAGAAAAATTGAGGATATTAATAAAAAACTATAAAATATGAAAGGTATTGAGGTAAGCATGGTTGCATTTATGCTATATTTGTATACTTGTATTTATACCACAATTGTGTGAAATATTAAATCGAATCAAACATATTTTTGGGAGTATCATTAGCAATACCGAGGAAGGTTGGGACATAAGGCCCACAATTGAAACTACACGTGTCGGTGTAGGGGTTGAGTGTGACCTGGGATGAAACTGAAATATTGGAAAATTATGACTATTCCCCCAAAGTGGGGTGAAACAAATACTTGTGAATTGGAAAAGAAAAAGCTAACCCACACGGCATACGTGGGAAGGCAGCTTAGCCGATCGGACCGTGATCGGAAGCCATACTGTACATATGGTGGTATTGTGCTGGGAATCATAAAAACTGAAAATTCAAAAATTGGAAATTTGTTGTTGTGGTACATGTCTCTGAAGGGATGACCTAGCCGATCTGGTCATGATCGTACTACGTGCTAACAAAGACGGTGGTATAACTTATAATGCTTGTGATCTCCCAACCAAAAATTATATATATTATTTTCATAAACTAGAAGATTTACATGTTTCAAGTTGGATGCTAGTATATTGCTGAATTTGGCTCGTTGTTTTGGGTTTCTTTGCTTTTATGATTATTCTATCCTGAAAGAGGACTTTTAGCCTTACATACTAGTGTTATTCAACGGCACCAACATCTCTTTTGCCGGGGGCGCTGTATCGTTTTATGATACAGGGTGTTCTACAGCGAGAGGCATCGGCTAGTGATAACAGTATTCTCTTCCCAACAGACTTGGTGAGCCCCACTCTATCCCGGGGTCATGTCATGTATCTTTTGTTTGTTTTCTCATCATGTTTTGAGGTATAGCCGGAGTCTTGTTGCCGGCATTTCCCTATTTCTCTTCTATTGTACTTAGAGGCTCCGTAGACTGTTTGTAGGTGGTGGTTGATGTTGCACTTCAGGACTATAAATGTTAGTATTCAATAAGCATGCTATACATTAAACCTGTAAACTTGTAATATCTTGGAAATTACGAATGAATTGATTAACGGAAAATAAATGAAAGTTGCTAATGGAAGATTGTTTAGTGTTTTAATTAAATGGGATAACATTCCCTCATTATTCATGAACTAGTTTGGGTAGAATGAAATCTAGCAAGCTTGCTCAATCGGGTTTACTCGGTTGAGTGCCGGTCGCGCCCCTCGGTTTTGGGGCTTGACAATTGTACTCCAATACAGTCTGCAATAGTGAAAAGAAAACAGATAAAGGCCCTACACTCAAGTACTCCCTATTTTTATCAACAAATAGCTGAATTTAGAACTCAAACCTTCAAACTGACCACACTATGGATTGATACACCAGAAACAAGACTTAAAAGGTAACCGAACTAAGTATTCAAACAAATTAGATACAAATGGTTTTAATTAAATGGGATAACATTTCCTCATTATTCATGAACTAGTTTGGGTAGAATGAAATCTAGCAAGCTTACTCAGTCGGGTTTACTCGGTTGAGCGCCGGTCGCGCCCCTCGGTTTTGGGGCGTGATAATTGTACTCCAATATAGTCTGCAATAGTGAAAAGCAAATAGATAAAGGCCCTACACTCAAGTAATTTCTATCTTTATCAACAAATAGCTGAATTTAGAACTCAAACCTTCAAACTGACCAAACTATGGATTGATACACCAGAAACAAGACTTAAAAGGTAATCGAACTAAGTATTCAAACAAACTAGATACAAATCTATTTGATTTGTGCAAACTAACTTGAAGCGATTGAGATTACAAACTATCGTGAGAAGCAGAAACTAAACGAGCATGGCTAAACTATCATACATGATTAATAACAACTTAACAAATGACTAACTAAATAAATGATTCAACGAATCTTTTGATTTTTCATGAAACTAGCATAAAACACTTAAATATCGATCGACTAGGTCGGAAAATTGAAAACTTAAACTTAACAAATTCATACAAAATAGTCGATCGGCTAGGTCGAAGAACCCAAAATCAAAATTAATAGACAATAACAAACTACTCGACCGGCTAGGTCGAAGAACTGAAATTCACATTTATAAAGTAACATGTAATATAAAACTAATACTACCCTAGCTCAACTGCACACAAAAATGAAAATAACAAGAATAGAAATCAAACCTTAACACTAATACTAAATTACTAATTACAAAAGCAACAACAACAACCCAGGATAATCCTACTTAGTGGGGTGATAATAGGCTAGGTCTAGGTGATTTGGCAATTGTTTATGCTCCCGCTTGATTATGTTTCAATGTCATAATATGGTTAAATGATGAAAAATGGGCTCTAATTGTGAATTTTACACATTTTGCAGGATGGTGAGCCTATATGATGCCTTAAAGTTGTGATTGGAGCTACATTGGAGCAAGAAAGACCCCTCGGAGCTGAGTGCGTGCAAAGACTAGACAAAGAATTAAAGAAAAAAATGGCCTGAACTAGCACGAGCAGTAGCGCGATCGCGCTAGTCCAGATGCGGAAGGCGGAATGTCAGTCGATGTCACGACATAGATTTCCCACCTTCAGGAGTCGTGATGGCGCCTACTATTAGGAGCTAGGCAAGCCAATTATTTATTATCTCTTTTAGCAAACATCAACAATTTTATAAAATGAAGCACGTAATAATATAAGCGGAAGTCTCAAATGTAAATAACTGAAAGAAATGCGGAAGTTCCAATACAAAACTCTACCCAAGATTGGTTCCGCTACACTCACGAACTTCTAAAATTTACTTAATACAATAGACTGAAAGAAATCATAATCTGTTTGTTTCGGTACAAGGATAACAAACTAAAATAAAGATAGAGGAGACTCCGGGCCCGCGGACATCAGCAAGGCTACCTAGGTATCTCTGGACTGAAGGTCTACTCCCAATCTACTGATGCTGTCCAAAAGCTACTCCAACACCGTGATCTGTGCAAAAGAGCACAGAAGTGTAGCATCAACACAACCGACCCCATGTGCTGGTAAGTGCCTAGCCTAACCCCGGTGAAGTAGTGATCAGGCTAGACAGGACACCACGTAAACCTGTGCAGATATATATACGAGTACAGCGGGAAAATAGCAAGAACATAACAATTTAAAATGGGGAGGGGAGCATGCTTCAGGGGTAACAGTGAGAACAAATATCAGGAATAATGGTAAGTTCACCTACATTTTAACTCCTAGCAATAATAAATAAACAAGGAAAATTTCATATGCAACTCATCTCGTTGCAGGCATGCAACCCGATCCCATTTCTCAATATCTCGTGGTAAGCTTACCACCCGTTCCCATTTCAACATCACTCGTGGTAGGCGTACTACTCCCTCCCATTTCAATATATCATGTGTGGTAGGCGTACCACTCGCTCCCATTTCAATCCAACACAGTATCACAAAGAAAATCCCGGCAAGGGAACAAGATAATATAATATTTTCCCGGCAAGGGAACAAGAATATCAAACAACTATCCAGGCAAGGGAGGGTCAGCTATATCCAATCCTATTCAACTTCTTCTTGGCACAACAAATATCAATATTCAGTCGCAACTTCCATAGGATCAACCAAGGATACACCATTAACAAATATTAAGACTCACGGTCATGTTAGACACCAATGTATCGATACTCGTCACCATGCCTATACATCGTACTCGATCAATTAGCAAGTAGAAAAACAAGACTCAACTCCTATTCCCTCGAGCTAGGGTTAAACCAAATACTTACCTCAACTTCCACGGCCAAAACAATCCACAACGACCGCTTTTCCTTTCGAATTCAGCTCCAACTCAATCAAATCTATACATTAAGGACTTCTTAATATCAATATATGCCAAACAAATCAAACCCAATGCCTAAATATAGATTTCCAAGCTTTCTTCCCAAAATTCCAAAAAGTGACCCCGGGCCCGCTTGGTCGAAACACGAGGTATGGACCAAATTCATATCACCCATTCCCCCACGAGCCCAGTTATACAATTTGTTTTCAAATTCGACCCCAAAATGAGGTCTAAATCGAAGGAAATTGAAAAGCCCTAACTTTACCCTTTTCCCCCAATTTCAACCCTAGATTACATGATTTGAGCTTAGGAATTTGATAAATGATGAAAGAAATTGAAGGAAACAAGTTAAACAATACTTACCCAAGAAGCTTTGGTGAAGGAAAGCTCTAGAAATCGCCTATGTGTTGTGGAGAAGATGAACTCGTGTCACTGGTTTTTCTTTGAGCTTTTAAAATAATTGGACAAAAATGCCCTTCACGTTCACGGGAAGGGGGCCGCATTCGTGAAGGGTAAATGGGTCAAGGCACCACGATCGTGGAACGACGAATGCGAACGCGTAGAAGGAAGGGCCGGGGGTCCAAGACTTTGGTCTATGCGAATGAGAGATGGGGTACGCGAACGCGCTGAAGGATGAACCAAGGCTTCACGATCGCGGTGGTGTGCACGCGAACGCGATGAAGGGGGGTGAAGGTGGGCCCTAACAGTCAAATAACCTTTCGCGTTCGCGAGGGCTAGAACGCAAACGCGAAGGAGGAAACTCTGGAGTATCGCGAACGCGGAACGAAGGTCGCGAACACGTAGAAGGAAATCCCTGTGTAAAAATTGCAGAAAATCTGCCATCTCCCTAAGTCCAAAACCACCCCGAAACCTCCGAAAACACTCCCGAGCCCTCGCGAGCCCTCGGGGCTCCTAACCAAACACATACACTAACTCAACAACATCCCACGAACTTAACCGTGCGATCAAACCATCACGATAACATCAAAGACGAGGAATCAAACCTCACAATAATCACTTTTTCATCAACTTCGCAAACTTTCATTTTTAGATATTTAGGTCCGAAACACGTCAAATGATGTCCGATTTCAACCAAATTTCACAGGAATCGCTTAAACCGCATATAAGACATGTACCAGGCGCTGGAACCAAACTACGAGCCCGATACCAACACTTTCTAATCCATTTTCATTTCAAATTTTCATATAAATTTCAGAAAAACAATTTCTCTTAAAAATTCATTTCTCGGGCTCGGGTGTACACCCGAGTCCCATATTTTTCTACGGACCCTCCAGGACCGTCAAATCACGGGTCCGGGTCCGTTCACCCAAAATGTTGACCAAAGTCAACTTTAACCAAATTAATATTAAAATTCATCATTTTTCACACAGAATTCATATTTTAGCTTTCCGGCTACATGCCCGAACTGCGCACGCAAATCGCGGCGACTAAAAGTGAGATTTTCAAGGCCTCGAAAGCGCGGAAAAGAGAGAAAACAGGTGATGACCCTTTGGGTCGTCACATTCCCCACCTCTAAAACAACCGTTCGTCCTCGAACGGACAAAAGAAAGAAGTACCTGAGTCGGGAAAAAGATGAGGATAGCGACTCCGCATATCAGACTCGGACTCCCAGGTTCATGCCTCAGGAGGCTGACCTCTCCACTGAACACGCACTGAAGGAAAACTCTTCGACCTCAATTGTCGAACCTGCCGGTCTAGAATAGCTACCGGCTCCTCCTCATAAGACAGATCCTTGTCCAACTGGACAGCGCTAAAATCTAACACGTGGGTTGGATCACCGTGATACCTCCGAAGCATGGACACATGAAACATTGGATGCACGACTAACAAGCTAGGCGGCAAGGCAAGTCTACAAGCCACCTCTCCCACACGATCGAGAATCTCAAACGGGCCAATGAACCTAGGGCTAAGCTTTCCCTTCTTCCCAAATCTCATCACGCCCTTCATAGGCGACACTCAGAGAAATACCCACTCACCAACCATGAAAGCTACATCTCGAACCTTACGATCTGTATAACTCTTTTGCCGCGACTAAGCTGAACGAAGCCTGTCCTGAATGATCTTGATCTTATCTAAGGCCTCCTGAACTAAATCTGTACCCAATAACCGAGCCTCTCCCGGCTCAAACCATCCAACTGGAGACCGACATTGCCTACCATACAACACCTTATATGGGGCCATTTCAATGCTGGACTGGTAGCTGTTGTCGTAGTCAAACTCCGCTAATGGCAAGAACTAATCCCACAAACCTCCAAAGTCGATAACACAAGCCCGAAGCATATCCTCCAAAATCTGAATAGTCCGCTTGGAGTGACCGTCCGTATGAGGATGAAATGTTGTGCTCAACTCAACCCGTATGCCTAACTCTCACTGAACTGCGTCCCACAAACTCGAGGTAAACTACGTACCCCAGTCCAAAATGATAGATACCGGCACACCATGAATGCGAACAATATCCCGGATATAAATCTCAGCTAATCTCTCGGATGAATAGGAGACTGCCACAGGAATGAAATATGCTGACTTGGTCCGTCTATCAACAATAACCCATATCGCATTGAACTTCTTTCGAGTCAACGGATGTCCGGTAGCAAAATCCATGGTAATTTCGGGGAGCTCAATTCTCTAAAACAAACCACCAGTCCTCTGATGCTCATACTTAACCTACTGACAGTTCAAACATAGAGCCACATATGCAACAATATCTTTCTTCATCCTGCGCCACCAATAGTGCTGCCTCAGATCCTGATACATCTTCACGGCGCCCGGGTGAATGGGCCTCCGCTAAGATCAACTCTCGAATCCCATCAACATTGGGCACACAAACTCGCCCCTGCAATCTCAAGACACCATCATCATCTAATGTCACTTTCTTGGCACCTCCACGCTGCACCATGTCTCCCAGGACACACAAATAGGGATCATCACACTGCCGATCACGGATACGCTCCAATAATAAATAACGAGCGACCATGCAAGCTAACACTCGGCTAGGCTCAGAAATATCTAATCTCACCAATCAATTGGCCAAGGCCTGAACATCCAAAGCAAGCGGTCTCTGGCTGACCGGAATATAAGAAAGACTACCCATGCTAGTGGACTTCCTACTCAATGCATCGGCCACCACATTGGCCTTCCCCGAGTGGTACAAGATAGTAACATCATAGTCTTTCAACAACTCCAACCACCTTCCCTGCCTCAAATTCAACTCCTTCTGCTTGAACAAGTATTGAAGACTCTTGTGGTCAGTGAACACCTCACATGCCACACCATACAGATAGTGCCTCCAAATCTTCAAGGCGTGAACAATAGCTGCCAACTCTAAATCATGCACTGGATAGTTCTTCTTATGAATCTTCAATTGCCTCGAAGCATAGGAAATAACCTTGCCATCCTGCATCAACACTGCACCAAGCCCAATATGGGAATCATCACAATAGACTGTATAAGGCCCTAATCCCGTGGGCAAAACCAACACCTGTGCCGTAGTTAGAGCTGTCTTGAGCTTCTAAATGCTCGCCTCACACTCGTCCGACCATCTGAACTAGGCACCCTTCTAGGTCAACCTGGTCATCGGGGTTGCAATAGATAAATAACCCTCCACAAACCGACGGTAGTAGCCTGCCAATCCCAAGAAACTCCGAATCTCTGTAGCTGATGCTGGTCTAGGCTAGTTCTTGACTGCCTCAATCTTCTTCGGGTCTACCTGAATACCCTTTGCTGATACAACGTGACCCAGGAATGCAACCAAACTCAACCAGAACTCACACTTCGAGAACTTAGCATATAACTGACTATCCTTCAGAGTCTGAAGAACCACTGTGAGGTGCTGCTCGTGCTTCTCCTGGATGCAGGAGTATATCAGAATATCATCAATGAAAACTATCACGAATAAGTCCAAATAAGTCCTGAACACTCGGTTCATCAATTCCATAAATGCTGCTGGGGCATTGGTCAACCCAAATGGCATGACCAAAAACTCATAATGCCCAAACCGAGTGCGGAATGCTGTCTTATGGACATCGGATGCCCTAATCCTCAGCTGGTGGTAGCCATATCTCAAATCTATCTTTGAAAACACCTTCACACCCTGAAGATGGTCGAACAAATCGTCACTCCTCAACAGTGGATACTTGTTCTTTATCGTCACTTTGTTCAATTACCGGTAATCAATGCACATTCTCATCGAACCATCCTTCTTTTTGACAAATAACACGAGTGCACCCCAAGGAGAAACACTAGGTCTGATAAAACCCTTCCCTAGAAAATCCTGTAATTGGTCCTTTAACTCCTTCAACTCTGGCAAGGCCATGCGATACGGCGAAATGGAAATGGGCTGAGTGCCTGGAGCCAGATCAATACAAAAATCAATATCCCTATCGGGTGGCATACCCGGCAGGTCTGAAGGAAAAACCTCGGGGAACTCTCGAACAATAGGCACAAAATCTATAGGAGGAACCTCAGCACTGGAATCACGAACATATGCCAAATAGGCCACACAACCCTTCTCGACCATGCGTCGAGCCTTCACATACGAAATGACCCTGCGGGTAGAATAACGCGGAGTGCCCTTCCACTCTAAACAGGGCATATCGGGAAACGCTAAGGTCACAATCTTGGCATGGCAGTCCAAGATAGCATGATAGGGTGATAACCAGTCCATACCCAAAATGATATAAAAGTCAACCATATCTAAGAGCAACAAGTCTACACGGGTCTCAAGACCCCCAATCACTACAATACATGTATGATGGACTCGGTCAACCACGATAGTGTCACCCACCGGCGTAGACACATACACAGGAATACCCAAAGCATCACTAGACATGGCCAAGCATGGTGCAAAATAAGGTGAAACATATGAATACGTAGACCCCAGATCAAATAGTACCGAAGCGTCTCGATCACAAACCAGAACCGTACCTGTAATGACTGCATCTGAAGCCTCATCCTTGGGCCTAGCCTGAAGAGCATAACAACGGGGCTGGCCCCCACTACCCTGAGCTGTGTCCCTAGGTCGATCTGCTGCTAACTGGCCTCCGCCCCTGGCGGTCTAAGCTCCACCTATATGAATTCTTCCTCTACCTCTAGTACCTCTACCCCCGCCTCTAGCTGGCTGGGTGGCCTGTGGAATATCTGGTGCCTGAATCATAGGACGGAGACCCTGCTGCTGAGAACTGCTCGAAGATCGAGGGTAATACCTAGCAATATGCCTCGTGTCGCCACAAGTGAAACAAGCCATCGATGGACGGCCCTGGAAACTCTGAAGCGGTGGAGCATTGATGGGAGCTGACGGTGTACTGAATAGCTGCTGATCAGAATGATGCCCACGGAAACCACGATCACCTGGGGCACCCTGAGAAACGTGGAGGGCTAACTGGAAGGGCCTAGAAGGCTGACCCCTATCATAAGAATCCCTGCCTCCAGATGAGGCACCGCTGAATCCACCTGTGTGATGGGGTCTCTTGTCTGCTCTATGACCGCCCCCCTATGGGAGAACCATCTCGATCCTCCGGGCTACATTGGCCGCCTCCTGAAAAGAAATCTCACTCCCGGCTCCCATAGCCATCTGGAGACGGATCTGATGAATCAATCCATCAATAAACCTCTGCACCCTCTCTCTCTCGATGAGGAGTATAACAAGAGCATGGCGTGCTAGATCAATGAACCGGGTCTCATATTGAGTGACTGTCATAGAGCCCTGCTGGAGGCGCTCGAACTGCCTGCGGAGAGCATATCGCTGAGTAACTGGGAGAAACTTCTCCAAAAATAACTATGCAAGCTGGTCCCAAATCGGAGATGGTGACCCTGCTGGACTGGCTAAACAATAGTCCCCCCACCAAGTCTTAGAGGATCCAGATAGACGAAAGGTGGCGAAGTCGACCCCATTGGTCTCCACAATACACATAGTCCGAAGAACCTCATGGAAGCTATATAAGAAATCCTGGGGGTCCTCTGTAGAAGCACCACTGAATATGGTGGTGAAGAGCTTGGCGAACCTATCCAGCCTCCACAAAGCATCTGCGGACATAGCCGCTCCATCTCCGGTTTGAGTCACAATACCCGGCTGAACTGCCACAGTTGGCTGAACCACTGGAACCTGAGCCTGGGGAGCTACCTGCTCCGGAGTACGTGTAGCAGGAGTCTGAACCCCTCCTCCAGCCTGAGAAGTGGCTGGTGCTACTGGAAGCAATCCCGCTCGAGAGACGCTCTCCATAAAGCCTACCAACCTGACCAAAGCGTCCTGAAGAACTGGGTGGCTATAAAACCCTTTGGGACCTGATCTGGGCCCACCGGAGCTGCTGGGGCTGGAACCTCCTTGTCATAATCAACATGCGGCTCCATCTCTGGGACTGCTGCTTGGGGCTGAACTCTGTCCCTACCTCAGCCTCTGGCATGGCCTCGACCTCGCCCTTTGCCCCTTGTAGGAGCTGTTGCTGGGGGCTCGGGCTGTTGCACGGTAGAAGAGGAAGCATGTGTTCTCTCCATCTGCAAAAGAACAAAGTAGAAATTCAATTAGAATTGATAAACAGAACCGCACGACAAGAAAGAACAAATGTGAAATTTTTCCTAACTTTGTAGCCTCTGGGGGATAATTACAGACGTCTCCGTACCGATCCCTCATACTCTACTATGTTTTTCCGTGAGTTGCGAGACCTATGTAACCTAGTGCTCTAATAGCAACTTGTCACGACCCAGATTTTCCACCTTCGGAAGTCGTGATGGCCTACTATTAGGAGCTAGGCAAGCCAATTATTTATTATCTCTTTTAGCAAACATCAACAATTTTATAAAACGAAGCATGTAATAATATAAGCATAAGTCTCAAATGTAAATAACTGAAAGAAATGCGGAAGTTCCAATACAAAACTCTACCCAAGATTGGTTTCGCTACACTCACGAACTTCTAAGATTTTACTAAATACAATAGACTGAAAGAAATCATAATCTGTTTGTTTTGGTACAAGGATAACAAACTAAAATAAAGATAGAGGAGACTTCGGGCCCGCGAACATCAGCATGGCTACCTCGGTGTCTCTGGACTGAAGGTCTACTCCCAATCTACTGATGTTGTCCAAAAGCTGCTCCAACACCCTGGTCTGTGCAAAAGAGCACAGAAGTGTAGCATCAGCACAACTGACCCCATGTACTGGTAAGTGCCTAGCCTAACCCCGGCGAAGTAGTGACGAGGCTAGACTGGACACCACATAAACCTATGCAGATATATATATGAGTACATCGGGAAAATAGCAAGAACATAACAATTTAAATTGGGGAGGGGAGCATGCTTCAGGGGTAACAGTTAGAACAAATATCAGGAATAATGGTAAGTACACCTACAGTTTAACTCCTAGCAATAATGAATAAACAACGCAAATTTCATATTCAACTCATCTCGTTGTAGGCGTGCAACCCGATCCCATTTCTTAATATTTCGTGGTAGGCGTACCACCTTCTCCCATTTCAACCTCACTCGTTGTAGGCGTATCACTCGCTCCCATTTCAATATATCATGTGTGGTAGGCGTACCACTCGCTCCCATTTTAATATATCATGTGTGGTAGGCGTACCACTCGCTCCCATTTTAATATATCATGTGTGGTAGGCGTACCACTCGCTTCCATTTCAATCTAACACAGTATCACAAAGAAAATCCTGGCAAGGGAACAAGATAATATAATGTTTTCCCGGCAAGGGAACAAGAATATCAAATCAACTATCCCGGCAAGGGAGGGTCAGCTATATCCAATCCTATTCAACTTCTTCTTGGCACAACATATATCAATATTCAGTCGCAACTTCCATAGGATAAACCAAGTATACACCATTAACAAAAATTAAGACTCACGGTCATGCTAGACACCAATGTATAGATACTTGTCACCATGCCTATACATCGTACTCGATCAATTACCAAGTAGCAAAACAAGACTCAACTCCCATTCCCTCAAGCTAGGGTTAAACCAAATACTTACCTCAACTTTTACGGCCAAATCAATCCACAACGATCGCTTTTCCTTTCGAATTCGGCTCCAACTCAATCAAATCTATACATTAAGGACTTCAAAATATCAATATATGCAAAACAAATCAAACCCAATTCCTAAATATAGATTGCCAAGCTTTCTTCCCAAAATTCCAAAAATCAACCTCGGGCACGCTTGGTCGAAACACGAGGTTCGGACCAAATTTATATCACCCATTCCCACACGAGCCCGGATATACAATTTGTTTTCAAATTCAACCCCAAAACGAGGTCTAAATCGAAGGAAATTGAGAAGCCCTAACTCTACCCGTTTCCCCTAATTTCAACCCTAGATTACATGATTTGAGCTTAGGAATTTGATAAATGATGAAAGAAATTGAAGGAAACAAGTTAAACAATACTTACCCAAGAAGCTTTGGTGCAGGAAAGCTCTAGAAATCGCCTAGGTGATGTGGAGAAGATGAACTTGTGTGTATTTTTGTGAAATTTCCCGTCACTGGTTCTGTTTTGAGCTTTTAAAATCACTGGGCAAAAATGCCCTTCGCGTTCGTGGGAAGGGGGCCGTGTTCGCGAAGGGTAAATGGGTCAAGGCACCGTGATCGCAGAAAGAAGAACGTGGAGGCATATAAGGAAAGGCCGGGTGTCCAAGACTTTGGTCTATGCGAACGCGAGATGGGGTACGCGAACGCGCTGAAGCAAGAACCAAGACTTTGCGATCACGGTGGTGTGCACGCGAATGCGATGAAAGGGGGTGAAGCTGGGCCCTCACAGTCAAATAACCTTACGCATTCGCGAGGGACAGAACGCAAATGCGAAGGAGGAAACTCTGGAGTATCGCGAACGCGTAGAAGGAAATCCCTATGTAAAAATTGCAGAAAATCTGCCATCTCCCTAAGTCCAAAACCACCCCGAACACCTCCGAAAACACTCCCGAGCCCTCAGGACTCCTAACCAAACACACACACTAACACAACAACATCCTACGAACTTAACCGTGCGATCAAACCACCAAGATAACATCAAAGACGAGGAATCAAACCTCACAATCATCTCTTTTTCATCAACTTCACAAACTTTCATTTTTAGATCTTTAGGTCCGAAACACGTCAAATGACGTCCGATTTTAACCAAATTTCACAGGAAGCGCTTAAACCACATATAAGACCTGTACCGAGTGCTGGAACCAAAATATGGGCCTGATACAAACACTTTCTAATCCATTTTCATTTCAAATTTCCATATAAATTTCAGAAAAACAATTTCTCTTAAAAAGTCATTTCTCGTGCTCGGGACCTCGGATTTTAAATCCGGGCGTATGCCCGAGTCCCATATTTTTCTACGGACCCTCCAAGACCGTCAATTATGGGTCCGGGTCCGTTAACCCAAAATGTTGACCAAAGTCAACTTTAACCATATTAATATCAAAATTCATCATTTTTCACACAGAATTCATATTGAAGTTTTCCGACTACGTGCCCGGACTGTGAACGCAAATTGAGGCGATTAAAAGTGAGGTTTTCAAGGCCACGAAAGCACAGAAAAGAGAGAAAACAGGTGATGACCCTTTGGGTCATCTCAGTCGACTAGCGCGAACATTAGATCGTTCGCACTAGTCCCAGTTCCGGAAAAGATTTGTTAGGGGAAAAATTGGAAATATGGAGGAAATTTCACTTAACCTATATAAAGTTAAGCTCGCTCAAGGATTAGATATCATGGTTTTCATAGTTTAGTGTAAAAAACAGAGAGGCAAGAGGCAAAGAGGAAAATCCAACATCAAGTTCTTCTTTTCTTCTTGTTGTTTTTACGTTTTGAATGAAAGTAAATATTATTGAGATGAACACTACTATGAGTGGCTAAAACTTATTGTTCTAGGTTCATGGGTGAAACATGATTGTTGTTGTTCAGAGTTTAATTTAACAAAGTTGGTTTAATCATATTGGGTTATTTATTTAATTATGTTCTCAATTATTTTGCTGAGTTACTAATAGTGGAATACTATCTATGAATCTATAGTTGAACTCGAAAGTGGAAAATTTGGATTGCATATAGAATTAAATAGAGCAAGTTCTTGAACCTGGGCATCGGGGGACAGATTCGCAATTAGGATAGGTGTATACCTAATTGCCTTGCTTGGTTGAAATACAGGATTTATACATGCATTCTTGTTTATTTTAATTCCATAGACATATAGGCATTAAGTTAACTTGAATAGGCGAGTACAGAGTTGACAGATTCTTATGAGCAATATTAAACCTGTCAATCAACAACCCAGATATATCAATTAGTTATTTTAAGCCAAGAACGCAACATGATTGTTAACTAGCCCGTGACCCTAGAATATTCTATCCTACTAATTGTCATTCGAAATTGCTATTTGTTTGGTTGGTTATTTTAGTTAGTTCATTAATTGATATTTTTAGGTAGTAAATTGAAGATGAATATCTGTTGTGAAGAATATCTTGGATCAATAAGTCAATTGAGTTTAAATCAGTCAACAGTTAATCACAAGTGTGCGTGGGAACAATACTCTACTCACTACTTTATTACTTGACGATCATGTGCACTTGCGTGAGTGTTTTGATCGCAACAAGTTTTTGTCGCCGTTGCCGGGGACTTAGAAATTATCTACTTGAATGAGTCATGCTTTTATTAATTATTTCTTCATGCTTTAATTTTTAGTTTACCTAGTTTGTGTGAACACATGATTTTCTTCTGAATGTAGAGGAGCCGAAGCGCAAAAAATCTACTTCCCCTTGATCCTGAAATTGAACGAACACTTCACAGAGTGAGGAGGGAAGTAGACGCAAGAACAAGAATTGACAAAAAGTTGGACATAGTAGTTCAACCATAGCCAATGGAGATGGCAGGGAATGAGGAGCGCGCTGTGATTGAAGCCGCAAGGACCAACCTTGCTAATATGACTCAGGCTATTGTGAATCCTGATATCACAGGGCACTTTGAACTCAAACAATACATGGTACAGCTGATCCAGTCCACATGGCAATATGTGGGCCTATCTTATGAAGACCCGCAGAGGCATATTCAAAATTTCTTGGAAATTACGGACAATTACAATTATCCAAATATTTCCAAGGACTATGTCAGGCTGACACTTTTCCCCTTTTCACTACTTGGGAATGCTAAGGAGTGGTTGCAGAAGAAACCCTGAAACTGAAACGCACTTGGGATGATCTAGCAAGGAAATTCTTAATCAAGTTTTTTCCTACTAAGAAAACAAAGATATAGAGGAGTCAAATTCTTGGGTTCGAACAACGAGATGGCAAGACACTTTGTCAAGCATGGGAAAGGTACAAGAAGATGCTCAGAGACTGTCCACATCATTGTCAAACTGACAAGGTATTGGGTCACTTTCGTGGATAGGTTAGATGATGCATCAAAGATGAATCTTGATTCAACTTGTGGGGGTAGTTGCATGGCCAGACTGGACAGTGAAATCCAAATCTTGCTGAATAACTTCACTGCTAATGATCATAATTGGCAAGGTGAAGGTGATTCACGAAAGGCAATTAAGCAAAAATTAGCTGGATTACTTGAGCTCGACGACTGGTCAGCCATGAGAGTCGATATTGCAAAGTTGGCCAATCAGATGACTAGGATGACAATGCAGCAACCACAAACAATGCAACATGTACAAAAAATGGCTATTTGCTGTGAATTATGTGGTAACAATCATATGCGTGACATGTTCCCCATGAATCTAGAATCCATCTATTATGTGGGGCAGCAGAACAGAGGTCCACCGAATCAGCATGCACAATATGGAAATTGTTACAATCCAAATTGGAAAAATCACCCTAACTTCTCATGGGGTTGAAATCAACAAAATCAGAATCAGTATAGACCCCAAGGGTGTTTCAATAACCCTCAGAAGCCACCCCAACAAATGGAAGAGAGTACCAATGATTTGCTAAAGAAGTTGTTGATTGACAATCAGCAGCTCAGGACCGACTTCAGAAATCTTGAAAGGCAAATGAGGCAGCTAGCAACAAACCAAAATACTAGACATGCAGGTGCTCTCCCTAGTGATACAGAAAAGAACCCTCAAGTGAATGCAGTTACACTCAGAAATGGGAGGGAGCTAGATGAGGCGGCAAATAAAAGGAAAGACAAGCTCATACCCGAGGGGGAGTTAATTCCTAAAGAGACGCACGAGCCAAATAATGCTGCTGAAATTCCAGAGCTGGTGGAGGCTTTGAGGCCCCCACCACCTTTCCCCCAGAGATTTCAGAAGAAGAATGATGATCACATGTTCAGCAAATTTCTCTCCATGTTGAGCCAGGTTCAGTTAAATATTCCACTCGTTGATGTGCTGCGTGAAATTCCAAAGTATGCAAAGTACATAAAAGATATAGTGGCTCACAAGATAAGATTAACTGAATTTGAGACAGTTGCACTTACTGAGGAGTGCACTTCAAGTGTCCATAACAAGCTTCCTCAAAAGCTTAGGGATCCTGAAAGCTTCACTATTCCTGTGCGTATTAGTAATATTGATGTGGGTCGTGCTCTTTGCGATTTGGGGGCAAACATAAATCTGATGCCCTTATCCTTGTTCAAGCAACTAGGCTTGGGAGCTCCAAGCCCAACTACTGTGATGTTGCAGCTGGATGATAGGTCAATAGCACACCCTGAGGGGGTAAT
Source organism: Nicotiana glauca (assembly GCA_026770625.1). Taxonomy (NCBI): domain Eukaryota; kingdom Viridiplantae; phylum Streptophyta; class Magnoliopsida; order Solanales; family Solanaceae; genus Nicotiana; species Nicotiana glauca. The sequence continues at coordinate 28,783 of MU749924.1, read as the reverse complement.
TGAAGATGTGTTGCTGCAAATTGGGAAATTTATCTTCCCGGCGGATTTCATTATCCTAGATTTCGAGGCTGACGAACTGGTTCCAATTATATTGGGGCGACCTCTCTTGGCTACTGGTGATGCCATTATCAAAGTGAGAGAGGGAAAAATGATTTTAAGGGTGGATGACGAGGAAGCAGTCTTTAATGTCTACAAAGAAATCCAACTTCCCCGCCACTATGAGGATCTCTCCATGATATCTGTTGTTGAGGCGGATGAGCAGATTCTTGACACGAGTGTATATCTAGATGATTCTCTAGAGAAAGCACTCATGTTGTTCGAGAGCTTGGGAGTTGATTATGAGGTTGAATAAATAATGCATATCCTAGATACATCTTGTGCCTACATGCAGGGGATACACCATTTTGAGCCTTTGAACAGGCCAGATGGGCCACCTCCAAAACCATCAATTGAGGAAGCTCCAAAATTGGAGCTTAAACCTCTACCACCTCATCTTATATATGCTTATTTGGGTGACTCTAAAACTTTACTTGTTATTGTTTCTTCTGAATTGTCTAAATTGTAGGAAGAGAAGCTGTTGAGAGTGCTATGTGAGAACAAGCGAGCACTTGGGTGGACAATGTCTGACATTAAAGGCATTAGTCCAGCTTTCTGCATGCATAAAATCCTTATGAAGGACGGTCACAAGCCAAGTGTAGAGCAACAACGCCGACTAAATCCAATCATGAAAGAAGTGGTAAGAAAGGAAGTGATTAAGTGGCTTGATACAGGTATTGTATTTCCAATCTCAAATAGCAAATGGGTAAGCCCCATTCAATGTGTACCTAAGAAGGGGGGGGGGGATGACTGTGGTTGTTAATGAAAATAGTGATTTGATTCCCACAAGAACTGTCATTGGGTGGAGGATTTGTATATATTACAGAAAATTGAATAATGCCACCCGAAAGGACCACTTCCCTCTCCCCTTTCTTGACCAAATGCTTGATAGATTAGCTGGTCAGGAATACTATTGTTTCCTAGATGGTTACTACGGGTATAATAAGATTTCTATAGCCCTAGAGGACCAAGATAAAACCACATTTACGTGTCTGTATGGCACGTATGTGTTCAAGAGAATGCCCTTTGGTCTCTGTAATGCACCTGCGACTTTTTAAAGGTGTATGATTGCTATTTTTACTGATACGGTTGAAAGATTTGTAGAATTATTCATGGATGGTTTTTCTGTGTTTGGGTGCTCTTTTGATAACTGTTTAATGAATCTGGATAAAATACTAGCTAGATATGAAGAGACGAACCTGGTGCTAAACTGGGAAAGGTGCCACTTAATGGTACGTGAAGGTATAGTTTTGGGGCACAAGGTATCTAACAATGGTTTGTAGGTGGACAAAGCAAAGGTTGAAGAAATTGAAAATTTCCCCCACCAGCGTCCGTCAAAAGCATCTACAGTTTCTTGGGCCATGCAGGTTTTTATCGACGTTTCATTAAAGACTTTTCGAAATTTCCTCTCCCTTGTGCAAGTTTCTTGAGAAAGATGTCTCCTTCAAGTTCGATGAAGCTTGTCTGAAAGCATTTGAGGAGCTGAAGGGGAGGCTAGTTACTGCTCCAATTATCATTGCTCCTAATTGGGGACAGCCATTTGAGCTGATGTGCCTTGCGAGTGACATAGCTACTAGGACTGTTCTGGGGCAAAGGAGAAATAAAATCTTTTGCTACATCTACTATGCGAGCAAAACTATGAATCCAGCTCAGATGAACTACACAGTTACTGAAAAAGAGTTGCTTGCAGTGGTGTGGGCGTTTGACAAGTTCAGATCTTATCTATTGGGAACCAAAGTCGTCGTTTACACAGATCATTCAGCTATCAGATACTTGTTTGAGAAGAAAGATGCCAACCCGAGGCTAATTCGTTGGGTCCTCCTCTTGTAAGAGTTTGAATAGAAATCCGAGATTGAAAGGGAATAGAGAATCAAGTGGCTGATCACTTGTCTAGATTAGAAAATCGGAGTCATGTAGCTGAAGATGGGTCCATTAAAGAAACACTCCATGATGAGCAGTTATTGACAATCACCTCAAGTGAAGCCCAGTGGTATGCAGATTATGTGAATTTCATTGCAAGTGGGGTAAGACCACCCGAATTGACACCCGATAATAGAAGAAGGTTCCTACATGATGTGAGGCTCTACATGTGGGATGATACATTCCTATACTGGCTATGCGCAGATCAGTTGGTGCGAAGATGTGTTCCAGAGGAAGAGATGAATGCAATATTGCATGACTGTGACGCGTCACCATACGGAGGACGTCACGGGGGAGATAGGACCGCCCAGAAAGTTCTACAATCAGGTTTCTATTGGCCTAAATTGTTTAAGGATGCACATACCTTTGTTAAAATGTGTGATAGATGCCAAAGAACCGGAATAATCACCAAGAGGCATGAGATGCCTTTGCAGAATATTCTGGAAGTAGAGCTATTTGATGTTTGGGGGATCGACTTCATGGGAACATTCCCATACTCTAATGGGCACAGGTACATCTTGGTGGCAGTCGATTATGTGTCTAAGTGGGTGGAGGCCATTGCTCTTCCCACTAATGACGCAAAGGTAGTGGTGAGTTTTGTAAACAAGCACATCGTCACACGCTTTAGAACTCCACGAGTGTTGATAAGTGATGGAGGAACGCAGTTCTGCAACAAATTGCAGAATAATATCCTTGCAAAATATGGTGTCAAGCACAAGGTTTCCACGGCCTATCATCCCCAAATGCGTGGTCAAGTGGAAGTGTCAAACAGAGAGGTGAAGCAGATTCTGGAGAAAACAGTGAGTGGAAATAGAAAGGATTGGGCTGGAAAGCGCAATGACGCATTATGGGCATATCGAACTGCATACAAAACCCCCATAGGTACTTCACCATATAAATTACTTTATGGGAAAGCATGTCATCTGCCCGTCGAGATTGAACACAAGGCTTATTGGGCAATTAAAAAGCTGAATATGGATATGGAGTTAGCTGGAGAGAAGAAGTTGCTACAACTCGATGAGCTTGATGAGTTTCGATTGCACGCCTATGAAAATGCCAAATTGTATAAAGAGAAGACTAAGAGGTGGCATGACAAACACATCCAACATCGAGAGTTTGAGCTGGGGCAAGAAGTTCTATTATTCAATTCGAGATTGAAGCTCTTTCTCGGAAAGCTTAAATCTCGTTGGTCAGGCCCTTTCGTTATGGTAAGTGTGAAGCTTCATGGAGCTGTGGAGTTGCGGGATATGAGCTCAAAGGGTACCTTCTTGGTAAATGGCCAGCGGATAAAACATTATTGGGGTGGTGACATTGCACGTCACAAGACCTCGATAGACCTGTCTGATGCTTGAAAACGTGTTGAGCCGTGCCGTGATGTTAAATCAGGCGCTGAATGTGAGGCAACCCATTGAGTTGTTGTAACCGTCGTGCCATGATAATAACTAAGACGCTAGTTGGGAGGTAACCCAATGATAGTTGTAGTATTATTTGTGAGTTTTATAACATGATAACCAATGCAAGTGACAAAGGGCAGGCAAAAAGACCATCGACCATGGTGAACACAGGTGAAAAAAGTGGAAAAGCATGTTGCCCAGTAGCGCGATCGCGCTATATTTAATGCTAAAGGTCGCGCTAACTGGGTAACATTCTACCTAAGCTGCACAAAATTAGCGCGAACGCGCTAGACTTCGCGCTACAGTTAGCGCTACTAGCGCGATCGTGCTATAGTTCGCGCTAAAGGTCGCGCTAAAAGTGTAACATTCTACCTGGACTAGCTTCGCACTAGACTTTGCGCTAGTCCCGCCCCAAAAATCACTGGGTTGGGTCGTTTTAAAGTTATTTTTATTTTTCCTTTTTCTTCTTTAGTCGAACTTAATTCCCCCCCAGTCTATTTCCCCACCACATAACTCCTCCCCAAATCTCACACACCCCTCTTCCCAATCCACTTCCACCACCTCTTAATTCTCACGATTCCGTCCCCCCCAGTCTCACGATCTCACTTCCCCCACCAGGCTCACACACACATTCTTCTCTCTACTTACCACCATCCACACCACAGGTATGAGCCCTAGTTTCAATTTCTTCTCTTTTTCTCTTCTTAATTTTTTTTCTTTTTTTAGATTTTTGGTTGTAGTCCATAGTGTTTGTGTAGTAGTGTTCTTTGCTTTTTTTGTGGAGGAATTGGAAACATATGTTGTGGTGTTGGTGTGTGGTAAGTGTGGGGTGGGTGGCACTTTATTTGTCCTATTGATGAGATTTTGTGGTGGACTCATGTTATAAAAAACTTAAAAAGGGTTGTGCAGGCCTAACGCCCACAAGGTGTTTGTGGAAAGGCCTCAATGACCTTTACTATGCAGTTGTGACCACTCACGCAGGTGAAGTCTGAGAAACCTCAGTGCCTCACATCTTTGTGTTTAACCTTGCTAATGTAGCCCCATTTTTCAGGTATTATGGCTCCATCACGAAAATGCCGCTCCACAGGTCCATCCTCAAGTAGCCAAGCCGACGCACCCAAGACACAGGGGGCAGCCCCTGCACACCTTTTTGACAGTAACAAATTTGTCTCAGCCGCGGCTCAAGGCCGCTTTGCGGAGAAGGACACTAAATAGCCGATTCTAGAGAGGGGAATTGATATGAATTCACTCCAGCAGAAATTCCCTCACATGTACACAGAGTTTCTAAGGCAGGGGGTTCAGACCTTCATCAATGAACCAGGGGAGGCTGATGCGATGGTTGTGAGGGAGTTTTATGCTAATCTATATGAGCATAGTGTGGTCACAGTGCGCCGTAAGGTGGTGAATGCCTCTGTTGAGACGATACGGATATCATACCATTTTCCCCCTCCCGTGCCTGCGCATGATGACTTCTATGAGTATGTCCGGAACCCAACGAACGCGAAGTGGGAGTGATTCTTTGATGTGATTTGCGTACCCGAAAAAGAGGTGCAATGTATGCAATATGGTGAGAAGTTTCACTCCTCAGCATTATCCCCTGAGGTGAAGAGCTAGTTGTATGTGGTTAACAACCGTCTTATTCCGTCCAAAAACACTACAGAGGTAAATGCGCCCCGAGCCGCTTTGATTTGGTGCTTCATCAAGGGTCTTGACTTCGATGTAGCCAAAGTGATGCACGACGAAATGTTCGTTCGCTGCCCAGTACGAAGGTATGGGTTCTTTTTCCCCTCTTTAATGACTCAACTTTGCAGGCAAGCTCGGGTTCCCTAGAATCTACGTGCGGATGGGCTAGTACGAAATGGCCACAAAGTCCGACCGGACAAGGGCACAACATCGATAGAGCCAGCAACATCGGGTGGAGCGGATGAGAGTAGCTCTGATGACTCGGAGGAAGGGGTGGCCAATCAGATGAATGTGGAGGGCGAAACACACGCCCATGAGCCCAGCGCAGCAGCTGCAGCATCGTCCGTAGCAGCCTGAGAAGAAATTTTTGGGTTGGCTGAGAGCTTTGGGGCATGCGTGTCATGTGAACCCTGACACTATCTCCGACCAGGATTGAACCTTCAGGGAATTACCTTTACCTAACTATTACTTCAATTCTTAAGCCATGGGGACATGTCTTCATTTTAAGTGTGGGGTGGGGATACTTCAGTGTATATATGTAGCAGTATGCCTGTTTAGTCTTATTTTATTTTGGTTTGACAGTTTTATTAATTGATGTTTGGCTATAATTCCATATTTTTAGTGTATTAATTACTATACATTTTGATGTTTTAATGCTAAATTGTATTATATTTATGCTTAATTGAGTTTGAGATTTAATCGCTAGTGTCTTGCACTAAATGTGTGTTTTTTGCCTTGTAGGAGTGATTTCGAGCTATATAGAGTTTATGGAATGAATTCAAGTGATTTGAAGCTTTGAAATCTGAGTAAAAGCCCAAGGAATTAAGCCAGGATCGTGTTTGGGGGTCAACGGATGATAGTTAGAACAAATGAAGACTCTTGTAGGTATATTGCGTACTGTCTAGTAAATTATATATAACCTTTTGCTCCGAACTCAATTTGGGCTCCACAATATATGGTTGGAAAGCTAACTAACAGGGCAACAACTTTTATGTTTTATGTTTTTCCTAATTCCAAACGTCATAGGGTGAAATTTGCGCGTCAATAGTGCGATCACGCTCAGGTTGCGCTCGTCAGACATAACACTGGGCCACTAGCGCGATCGCGCTAGTTAAACCCGGGAAAAGTGTCCTTTTTCACATTGGAGAAGGTATAATTGTGTGGGCCCAACCCTACTTGGTATATATACATGAAAAACAGTATTTTGAAGAGAGGAGGACATTTTTGAGAGGAAAACACAAGCATAGAGCCGCCGTGGAGGCCGGATTTCATATTTTCTTCCACCAACTTAGTCTTTTTATGTTTTTCTGTATGATTTATTGTTTTGCTACCATGTCTATGTGGATCTAAACTTTACGTTCTAGGGTTGTTGTTCTTTCATGACTATTGTTATTCGGATATTGATTTTGATTTCTTAGTTTATCATATTGGTTTATTTACTCAATCCTGTACTTAATTATTTGATTGCTTGATCACCAATTGAATACTATCTAAGAATATAGAGTTGAACTCAAAAGTGGGAATTATAGATTGCATATAGGATTGAGTAGAGCAAGTTCTTGAACCTGGGCATCGAGGAACGGATTCGCGGTTAGGATAGACATATACCTAATTGTCTTGCTTGGTTGATTTACAGGAATTATAAATGCGTTCTTGTTGATTCTAACTCCATAGACATATAGGCGTTAGGTTAGCTTGAATAGGCGAGTAAGAATCGACAGATTCTTATGAGCAATATTAATCCTGTCAACCAATAAACTAGATAAATTAGTTAGTTAATTCAATTGAAGAATACAATAGGAATGTGAGATAGCCCATAACCCTAGATTGTTTCCATTACATTGATATCATAAAAATCTTCTCTTTTTCTCTGTTAAAAGTTCATTATTTATATTTGTCACACCTCCTTTTTCACCTACTACACCCCCGAGGAGGGCAAAATAAAAGGAGTTTTTCCAATTAAAGGACAATCGGAACGGAATTTAGTCTATTAGTTATTCATAGTCGCCACTTGGGAGATTAATGTTGTCCCAAGTCACCGATTGAATCCCGAACCGAGGAAAAATACGACACTGTTAACAGTCCACGAACCAGAAATCCGGATAAGGAATTCTGTTAACCCAGGAGAAGGTGTTAAGTATTCCCGGATTCCGTGGTTCTAGCACGGTCGCTCAACTGTTGCATTTGATTTTATCTTATTTTAATACATGCTAGATTATGTTCCTTTTATTTGTAAACCGCCTTTTATCATTGTTTATTTTTAAAGAATTGCGACGTCGTAAAAACGCGTTTCGAACCCCGTCACAATCAATGCACCCGTTGTTGTCAACACATTTCGACTTCGTCAAGATTTGAATTTGGGTCGCATCAATGTGCACCCAAGTTTAGGGAAGTAAATTAATTAAATCGCGCCTAAAGGTTCTAACATAATATTATTTTGGGAAAAGGCCATTGAAATTCGCTAAACAGCCCTCCAAATCATTTTTAATAACCATTTATTGAGGGCCCCACATTTTATATTTTTGTTCGATTGAGGCTCGTCTCATTTATTTTAAAGGCCAATCTAAAGTAACTAGGATTTTCTAATTAATTTCGTCTCTAAGATAACAGAAAGAATCCTAATTAATTATTGCTATGTAGAAATCCAGGGCCTATTGTTTAGAATACTAATGGTCCGATTTCCACATTTAATATCAGGCCCGAGACAGCCCAGGGCAGGTGGTCCATTTTGCTTAAGCCTGTCAGACCTCAAGTGGAAGGTCCTGGGATCGATTCTCAGCGTTGGACTGACCGGGCATTCATTTACAAATCAAAACCAACATTTGTGGACTGGGCTACCCCTTACCGTTTTGAGGCCCAAGCAGTTTATCAGGACAACAGTGACGAAATCCAAATTAGATCTCTAGTAAATTAATCCACATTCCAACATGAAATCAGTATAAATTATTTACAGGCTTCTAATATTGAAAACAAATACTGGACATTGAGATGGACTTAGGAACGAATTTGATCTGGCCTTCAAATTATATGATTACACACATAAGTTATTCCAATCCTATTGAATTCAACTAACACTGCATTTCACATGTCTAGATTACCAACACTTCATTCATACATTTTATTTCTAAATCAGATTATTGCTAAAGCCTATTCCATTCACATATTCATGATAGGATTTCAAATCACTTCAATATTCCAGTTAATTCTAACTAATGTTCAGTCTAGCACAAGTCCCAATTAAGTACAAGTAATTCCAAATGAATCAAAAGAGTCCAGACA
>MU749921.1:0-33901 GCA_026770625.1 Nicotiana glauca | reverse complement strand
ACTCTTAAATCGTGATACTGGGCTTCGATGCTCCGCTTATCCAATTTGATTCACAATTCTTATTCGACTTGTAGTTACCAAAGGGTTTTCACCATCAAGCCTCTCTCATTTTGTTCTTTCTCTCAACTCACCGTCGCCTTATGGTGCCTGTAAAGGTTTTCACCAATAAGACTCTCTCATTTTTAACTTCTCTCAGCTTTCCTCTCCTTGTGGTACCCGTGAGGGTTCCACCAATAAGACTCTCTCATTTTCATCATTTTTCTGCTTGGACCAGAGTGTTGTCCCTGACATGGATTGCCTCTTCTTGCTTGACTTGGCATTTCTTGAAGACTGATCAGAAGGTCTTTCTTTGGACCGTAATGCGGGCTTTTGGATACGGTTAGAAAGAAAGGGTATCAAAGGCTCAAGATAATTCATCATGGGATCAAAATTACAACTTTCGGAATCAGATTTCTCACAACAACCACAACTTCTGCCCAGTTTCTTTTTTGGGGACTTTTGGATTTTTATTTGGTGTGATTGAACCTCAGAGAAAGGTGCCTACATATCCTTTCGGAATCAAATCGAACGTAGTTCAGGTCATAAAGATTACTTTGTTGTTGTGATTTTTCCTTTCATTTTCTTCCATTTTCTCTTCTTTTCTTTTCTTTCTTGCTTTTCCCTTTTTGTTGTTTTTCTTCTTCTTTTTTTCCCTTTTTTTTTCTTCTTTTTCTTCTCTTTTCTCTCTTTTTTTTTCTTCTTCCTTTTTCCCTTCTCTCTCTCTTTTCATTCTTTTCTTTTCTCTTTTTCCTTTACTTATCTTTCACGTTTGTATTTCTGATCTTTGCTACTGATTCTGAAAGAGGGGTTTGAAAGAAAATAAATGTGGCTCAAAGGGGTAACAAAGGATAAAGTGTTTAGATAGCAGAACGAAATGCCTTCGTCATTCCAATCTTCAAAACATGCCAAGTACAAATAACACAGTTAAACAAACCACAGAAAATATTCGCAACATCTTTTGATTGTACCAGACTCGGTGACCATATCCACACATCCGCCTTCTACATCTGTTGAATACAAAGCGCCATTGGACAACACTCTCACTTTCCTTACCACGAACGGCCCCTAAAAATTTGGCAAACTTGCCTTTAGGGTTTCTTTATGTTCTATATGCCCCAGTTTCACATGGTTCGGGTTTCAAATGATTTCGAAGTGCCTTTACTTATTTCCAAATGTCCCTACATCTTCAACATTATTTCATTGCCTCATGACTAAAATGACTTTTAAAACTAGGCTGCGAATTATGTATGTATGTCATGTCACTAGAACTAGCATGAAAAGAATTGTAGAAAGAAAAGAGAACTAAACAAAAGAAAATGGCTAGAAATAACAGAAAACAGGAAGTTGCACTAGACAGGCGGTAAAACAGTTCGAACTACAAGACAAGAAAACTAGACTAGTGTTACAACCCTGGAACAAACCTAGACAGCACTAAACGAGTTACTACGACTAAACAAAACAGGCAAAATGAAAGGATAGAAGGGTTTGAGTCACAAGAAAATATCCGGATTACAATCCTGAAATAACCCGGACAGCAGAAACGACAACAAAATAAACCACCAAGACTCCAATCTGGCTGACCAAGAAATGGAGCGCCTTCCCAATTACCAATCACGGCATCTTAGCCACTGAGTTTCGCATCAATATTGCCAAGACCATTATCAACTTTAATCAACAAGTTACCAAGAGGATTCGCGTGCTCCCTGCCACTATCATTGACCACAATTACCCCTTCTTGAATCATTCTCTCTATTTCCCTTTTCAAAGAGCGGCAATCTTCAATACTATGCCCTTGGACATTAGAGTGGTACATGCACCACACAGCAGGATCAAAGCCTTTTGCATATGAGTCTGGAGTATATCCAAGGAGCGGCTCAATCAGGCCAGAATGCTTTAACTTTTCAAACAAACTTGTGTAGGATTCTCCGATGGGCGTGAAATCACCTTTCTGCCTTTGTTTCCCTCCATCTGAGCTCAAACTTCCTAAAGCTTTCTTCCAGCTTTTTTTTTCCATCTTGGGCCAGGTCGCCCAATGTATGCCACTTACCAACATCTTGATGAGTATGCCAGTCCAAAGCTACCCCAGTCAGGTTCTCACTGAAATATGTCATCATCAAGTCATCTTTCTCTCCAACAATTCTCATTTTACTGCAATAGACCCTCAGGCGAGCTACCGGATCTCCACACCCATCATACAAGTTAAATTTGGCACTTTGAACCCCGTGGACAAGTGGTGCTTTCGGGCCCCGGCATCAACCAACCCGATTTTGTTGTTGTCTGCCATTACCTTTTGACTTTGTTTTGTAGAAAGAAATTACCACTTTAAAGCCACAAACCAACCACCGTTCTGCTTAAATATAACAAAATGAAGCCATCACGTTAGCGTTAGGGCATTTAACAACAAAATCTCACATTGCGTGCAATGCACCTAGTCACAGTTATCGGTTCTAAAATGGCTTCAAGGGTACGGAGATCAGTTGGCATCATCCTTTTCTTTGCTTTTTCTATCACTTCTTGGCTCGCTCATTTTTTCCCCTCTTATTTTTTTTATCACTCTGTTTTTCCTTCTCATTTCTCACCTCCCACAATTTCACCAACTTTTCTTTCTTTTTCTCTCCTTTTTTTTTCTTGATTTTTCCTCTTTTTTTTTTCTTTTAAGAATAAAAAAAATAATTCGATCGAACTCTATGTAGGTTGCCTACATATCATGACCCTACATGAATCAGATCTTTGCGTAGTTCTGGAAGATCGAGAAAAAAGCAAACAAACTAACAATCTCTTTTTTTTTTGTTTAATGACTATTCCGATGAGAAAAAAGAGATAAATGAAGCAAATCCTTTTTTTTTTTTTGAATTTTCTAGACTTAATGTTTATGACCTATTCTAAACTCAAGCTTAACGGGCATGTTTTTTCTTCTTTTTTTTTTTTTTAAACAAATAATCTGTTAAGGAAAAGTCCTAGAAGAGAAAAATAGTTTTTGATTCTTTTTTTTTTAAGAAGTAAATCTAAAGAATAAACAACAGAAACATATTTTGAATTTTCATTTGATATCCTGACACAATATTTCAAAACAAGCAATGAAAAAAATAAAATAAAATATTTTTAAATTTATATTTTGATTGCCTAAAGAAAAAATTCTAATGACAAACAACAGATAAAGTATTTTTATTATCTATGTACGATATCCTAAAGTTCTAATGAAAAGAACTTTTTTTTTCACTAATTTTTCAAGGAAACACCTCAAAAGGAAATCATTTTGGATTTTGGAATTAACACCTTAAAGAAAGTTTTTAAAGAAGTACTAAAAGAAAATTCTCCTCTTTTTTTAAATTTTGGTCCTAATATACCAAAGAAAACATAAAATAATTTATTTTAAGTCCTAGATATTAATTGCCTAAAGGAAAAACAACCTCAATTTTTTTTAATCTCTAGAATTAGCATTCTTAAAAAAAACTTATAACGGAAATATAAAATGCAACATCTCCCTTTTTTTTTGGATTTTTAAATTACACCATTCCTTGTCAAAAATAAAAAGTACAATAACAAAAACTTGATATCACAGTATAAAATTTAGAAAGTAAAAGACGACATAAAAAATAAAATGAAAATAGATCTCCTTAAGCAACTCCTGAATACAACAGTCCTGTCATGCTCAAACTCCAGTAAATAGACCCATACCTGTATGAGAAAACTTCAACCAACACTATGTGAGACAATAACATTCCCTACTAGACACATGCAAGACATGGTTGCGATTATTTTTGCAAAAAGACTTATTTAGTCAAAAGGCGGCTAGAAGTGCAAAATTTGGCTAAGAGAACCTAAGATTTACTAGGAAGACAGGACCCTATGTGGGTTGCCTACGTATCCCACCCCGGGAGACGAGAATCAGGTTCGCGTAGTTCGGGCAGATTGGATACGGGCGAAAAATTAAACGGAATAACTAACTTAGAGAAAACATAATTTTTTTTGTGTTTTCCTTGAAAATGATGAAACATGCCAACTCTTTTTGGATTTTCTTTTTCCTTTTTTTTTTGATTTTTGATTTTTTAAAAATGATAAAAATGCGAAATTTTTTGAATTTTTCATTTTTTTTTTCTTTTTTGGTCTTTTTCTTAATAAAATGTAACAAAAACATAACTAAACCCCACTTGCTTTATTTTCACACTTCACCCTCTTTTTTTCTTTTTCCCTTTTTTTTTTTCATTTTTTCATTTGCCCTCAAATAGCATTGGTCTGCCAAATGACCATTTTCCGCTTGAATAAATGCAATACTGTAGCACATAAGATGCATCAAGATGGTCTGTTATTTCGGGTACCTGTCCTAGACGGATCCAACCCCTGTGTTGAGCCCCCTAAGTCAAAATGCACATGGTGCAGCTAAGCATTCCTACTAGGGATCCGGCATGAGGTTGAGTTATTCTAGGTTCAAAACCTGAGTATATGTTCTAGACTGTGTACCCAAGCGGACAACTCGAGTCGAGGAGGGGGCTACGTACCGGGAACCAAAAGGCCATCCGGCTTAGTAACTTGTCCGGCCTCTTTCTTATTTCAGGGTGTGACACTAACAGAATAGGGAGTCTCAACCAGTAAGCACATCCCCGGAGGTGAGAAGAGAAGGGTTTCGGCACAGTTTATATACAGTTCAGATAATATCAAAGCGGTAAATATTTAGCACATTAAGCATGAAACATGTAGGAAAATCAGTAATAACCAAATACAACAATTTATCTAAGGTCGAATTCTGAACCCTGAACAAAATGTTCTGGGTTCTAACTCCCCAGCAGAGTCGCCAGAGCTGTCACACCTCCTTTTTCGCTACACCCGCAAGGGCGTAAAGGAGTTTTCCACTTAAAGGACAATCGGAACGGGATTTATTATTAAGATTCAAAGTCGCCACTAGGGAGATTTATGGTGTCCCAAGTCACCAGTTGAATCCCGAATCGAGGAAATTATTGACTCTGTTTAACCGTCCGCGAAACAGAAATCCGAGTAAGGAATTCCGTTAACCCGGGAGAAGGTGTTAGGCGCTCCCGGATTCCATGGTTCTAACACGGTCGCTCAACTGTTGTATTTGATTTTATCTGATTTTAAAGCATGTTCTAACCTATGTGCCTTTTATTAGTAAACCGCTTTTATTTTTATTTTTTAATAAGAATTGCAACGTCGTGAAAATGCGTCTCGAACCACGTCGCACCAGTGGCACCCGTGGTTTTTGGCACATTTTGACTTCGTTGAGATTTAGAGTTGGGTCACATAAATGTGCACCCGTATTTAGGAAGGTAATATTATTAAAATACGCGCCAAAAGCAACTACGCATTTATTATCTTTGGAGAAAATCGTGAAATTCGCTAAACGGTCCTCCCGAGTTCCAAGTACTTTTATAAAACAATTATTGAGGGCCCCGTATTTTGTAGTTCGATTCGGCAAGGCTCATCTCATTTTATTTAAAGGACAATCCTAAAGTAGCTATGATTTTCTATTTGGTTTTTGTCTCTAATAACAAACAAAAGAAAACCTAATTAAATAAAATATGTGAAGGGTCTAACATTCCCTAATTCCGTTCAGAATCGAGCCCAGACATATGATGGTCCAAGCCCAAACAACCACCATTCAAGAGGCCCGCCTATGCCCATTTTCGCAGAGGACCTCATTTCGCATCTCTGTACCCACTGCCACGTTTCCAGCGTTATTTGGCCAAAGTCTACAGCCCAGGCGTTTTTGGAAGTCACAAATTTCCCAGTCATTTTCAACTTCATTAATCACTCAAAGCAATACAACTTAAGAGTCATTTTTACATAAATGGAACCATAGCGTTAATACTTATGAGTCAGTCAGTGAGATGATTATATAGTGAGCCTCTGATTTATAACAAACTAACTTAAAAAAAACCTTGGTTACTCAAAGGAACTATTGACCTTACATGAATTAATGGCTATTTGATTCTGCCTAGTACTTGCAGATTTCAGTTGCTAACATGAGTAACTATCGATTCCAATTTTCCGTGAATTCACAATTAAAATTTACCAATCAAACCAAACCAAAACAATTTACTAACTCTAATGCTTACAGGTATAAAACAGTCCAAACCACTCAAAACAGTCCTAGGCACAATCCAACTCCAATTAAGCAATTCACATTAGTTACAATTCATACTTAGTAAAGCTAGCAACTAAAGCAATGAATACAATAAAGTTAAATCCTAAAACTCTTCATGGAAGTGAGAACATAGTAGAACTTCATCAAGCCTCAGAATGTCATTGCATTTTTGTTTCATTAAGGAGATTACAACCTCGAACTCGAATGTGTACCTGCAAACTGGACAGAAATAGGAAGAAGGAGAGATTAGCAATGGCAGTATGCAGCAGATCACAGTAGTCAACAACTGGTGTTCAAATAACACCAACTACGCCAATTTTAACCCAGAAATATGTTGGACAACACAGAAAGTTTGGAGTAGGATAGAATCAGGGTAAAACAATCACAAACCACTTGAATCCACCCCGAATACACTCAAAGTTGAACTCAAGCAAACTAGATCAAACTCAGCAACAAAAACAACTAAGCAATCAATGGAACAGTCTGCTTTTCTGATTTTACTGCATTTGTTTTGTCTTTATTTTTTTTTTTGGATTTTTGAGATTTTCTTACTGTTTTTGGTTTTTTGAATATGAAGAGAGCTAAAATCTAAGATGATTTCTGATCCAAATTTAAATTTTTAGATCTGTAGGGTTCAGGGAATTTTGAAGGGAATTTGAGGCTCCCCAAAACTTTTTTATGTTAAGGCACTATTCATTGCCTTTTATAGGCAAAATGAGGGCAGCCCTCAGATTTTATGTTTACCCTATCAGTCCTTACTTCTTTTCAGCTTTAATCCCTTATTTTCTAACTTGCTACCCAAGTAACTACCTCTATTGTGCTGAAATGTGCACTAAAGTCCTATTCTAGAAGGCCCTAGGGCGTTCTTCTACCTATACAATACCTATACTACCCTTGTTTTTATTTTGAAATTACTATTCCTGATAAACCAGCCATTTCTCATGCCTAAACTACCCCTGAAAACTTCACAAAATTACTGATTCTACCTAAATTTTTAACAGCTATAACCAATCCCCTAAACCAATTCCAAACTAACTAGGACTGATTAATTAAAGCTCAGAAATTAACTAATTGAACTAACAAATCACAATTATTCATCCACACAAACTCAATCAGATTTAAAAATCAGGAGACCAGGATCAACAATGCAAAGCTTAGACTAATAGTCGGAACTAAATGAAATTAAACTAACATTTAACCAATAAGCTAACAATTGAACATTTAAACATCAACTCAGAACTAAAAGAAATTGAAATTAACCTAAACATCTAGCTAACAATTAACGGACAGAATTGTATCGAGTCCAAACTAATCACTTAAGACGATTCTGAAATTAAAACTATGATTAACTAGCAGATGACATATGCATCAAACTAAAACAAAACTAAAAACGAGAAGAAAATTCACTTATTGAAACAGATGGAACAAAAGAAGCAAAAGAGGAATTAAACTATCCTGATAAACAAAATAAAACGTAAAACTAACGAAACACTTACTATAGAACCTGCTCGACCCTAAATTATTCCCCAAAATAGTCGGACTGCATGAACCCTAGATCCAAAAATCCCCAACTCTACTGAGATTCGAGAGATTCTGGCATGGAAATCGTCATGTGGGAGATTAGGGGATTGTGGGGTGCGAATTCGGAGCCATTTGGACAAGGTGTTATTTTGGGCCTGAGCTTCAGACATATATTCGAGAGGGTGGGGTTAGATTTGAAGGAAGCTGGTGGCATGGTTGGAAAGAGGAGATTGAGCAGAGCAATTGGTGTTATTTTGGTCGGGTTTGGTGACCGGCACCGTCGTGGGTGGCGGAAGTGGCGATGACAGTTTTCAATATTCGAGATGGCCAAATGATATTCGAAGGGAAATGATGGTATATCTATGATAAGGGCGTCAAGGCGGTCTATGGGTGTGAATTTGAGAGCCACCGGAGAAAGTCATGTCTTCTCCGGCGGAGGCGCCGGTGAGGGATGTAAGGGTAGCTGACTAGTTAAGGTTTAGGTGAGAGACGGGGGGGTCTGAAGAGGGGGATAAGGTTTTCGGAGATATATATAAAAAGATCATAGGACGATCTCGTCCATTTGATTAAGAAACAACGGTTGTGATTGACTCCTGGAAAACGACGTCGTTTGGACTTATTGAGGAGCCAGACCGGGTCTGGGGGGATTGGGCCTGGTCTCTCAGGGTCATTTGAGCACTTGGGCTAGGCAGACCTATACAAGGTGGCCCGATTTCGGGTCCTCTCTTAAAACAGCCTTTAATTCTTTTTTATTCATTGTTTTCTTTTGCTTTTTTTTTTAATTTTGTTTTCATTTGTATTTTATATATTTTTTTTTAATTTTATTAAAATGCTAAATTAAAGCTCACACCCAAATTAACACTAAAATTAGATTTCCTAATTAATTACTAATTAAAATGCAAACTAATACAAATTTAAACTAAAAACTCAAAGAGTATCATTTTTTGCTATTTTTTTCCTATTTTGTTCTAAAACAAATTAACCCCTAATTAATACTAACATATGAAATTAAATCCTAAATGCAAATGCATATTTTTGTATTTTCATATGAATTAACATGCACAAATAAAATGCAACCAATTAACACAAAAATTACAAAAATTGTAAAAATAGGAAAAAATCTTTTTTGTTTGAATTTTTGGGAATAATTCATATGTAGGGAAAAAATCACGTGCTCACAGTTATGTCGAATAAAAGGGACGTAGGAGTCATAATGGTGGCACAAAGAACCAAATCTCCCGTCAAATACCAAACATAACCAATGCCTCTACTCACATATCAGCTTACCCCAAACTACCAAGAACCCTCACCCTCTTACCAAATTCCACCACTCACCTATCAATCATCTCCCACATATCAACCCACTTCACCCAAATATTCCCAACCAGCACATGTTTACCAAGCTCACAACACTCAACCATTCCACTACCAATCCCCTCCTCCACGCCAAAACTTCTCTAGATCCCGACCAAACTTTGACCGAAGACCCCAAAAAATAGTATACGGCTATTGGTGAACCTATCGAATTGTTGTATGAAAGACTCAAAACTGCTGGTTACGTCACCTTCATCCCTGCTGCTCCTGAGAACCCTTCTCAGTGGGTTAATCCAAATAAGTCCTATGCATACCATTCTGGTATGAAAGGACACACTATTGATGAATGCCGCTCTCTGAAAGATAAGATCCAGACTTTGATTGATAACAAGATTATTATGGTAAAGGAACTCTCTCCGAATGTCCATAATAACCCTCTTCCAGATCACAAGGGTGGAGGCGTTCACATGATTGAAATAGAGGATGATACCCTAAGGGATCAATCGGTTTGATCACAAAAGGTGACGATCCAAAGAAGCCAATAGTCACCCTTAATCTGATTGTAGTCCAGATTCATCCCTCTGGGGACACTGAGGTAAATATGTCCATGCCGCTTGAGTTTGAAGCACTAGCCTCTACAAAGATGACAGCACCGATTGAGGTCGAATTAGTATTGCCAGCAAATGCGCCTACACCCTTCGAAGTTGTAGTTTCACCGCCCAAGGTGCATGCTCCGTTCAGAGTAAATATAGCCACACCAATTCCAGTGGTAATGTTAGCCGTAACACCATTCCATACAAATTCCATACCTTGGTACTACACAACCGATGCAAGAAGAAAAGGGAAGGTCGTGTTCGGAGAAGCTGTTGCGGCACAGGGTATGACGAGAACTGGTAGGGTTTATACCCTAAAACATTTGGCTGAAACAAGCAAGAAGACCTCTAGTCGGCCAACCATTACTGAAACCGGGTCCAATGATCTCTGGAGAAAGATACAATCCAAAGAATACTCGATCATTGATCAGCTGAACAAAATACCGGCTCAAATTTCTATCCTTGCTTTACTACAGAATTCCGACGCACACAAGAGTGCCCTGTTATGGGTGCTGAGTGAGGTACATGTACCAAGCAACATCATCGGAGGAGAGATGGCAAACATGATCGGGTAGGTATTGGAAAGTCATAAGGTCACTTTTTATGAAGATCAGCTGCCACCAGAAGGGTTGAGTCACAACAAGGCGTTGCACATCACCGTACAATGCAAAGATTATTTTATCACCAGAATCCTAATTGATGGAGGGTCCAACCTCAATATTTGTCCGTTGGTAACACTCAGGATATTGGGAAAGGGACTGCATGAGATCAAGAACGGGGCCATCAACGTCAAAGCTTTCGGCGGTTCCTAAATGTCCACTATTGGGGAAATTAGCCTATGTTTGCAAATGGGGCCTACTTGGTTTGATGTCGATTTTCAAGTGATAGACGTGTCGGCATCTTACAATCTGTTGTTGGGACAACCATGGATTTATGCCACTAGGGCCCTAGCATCAACAATACATCAGGCAGTGAAGTTTGAGTGGAATCACCAAGAGGTGATCATTCGCGGCGATGATAGCAATCTCATATACAGTCGCCAGACCATCCCAGCAATAGGAGGCTGAAGAAAGATAGGCGGGGAGACTTATCACCACATCATGCGAGTTAACGCCATTGACAAGGACAAATGGTGGGATAACAAAATTGAAAGCATATTGAAGTGTAGCGGATACGAACCTGGAAAGGGACTTGGCAAGAACCTCCAAGGAATCACTAAGCCTATCAAATTAAAGAAACATGGCACCACCTTCGGTCTGGGATATGAGTATACCTGGGAGGAAGTAAACAACTGGTCGCCACCATGGCACGATCCTTACTACCCATTGAAGCAGCAATGCCACTCTTGGAACAGACTTTCCAACCGGCCAAAGTTATTTATGGGTCAGAAGAGGAGGAAGCACTGGCAGCAGTGAGGAATTTGTTCCTAGAAGACGATGATATGGATTGTTGTGTTGTTTTCAAGGAAGAGGGGGAGGAAGGCTCTTCCATACAGGCTGTAAGCAGAGAAGCATGCCTTAATAACTAGACCATGAGAACCACCAAAGCCCGGCGAGCCTCGGGGTAGCAAGGCTGAACAAGCATCATGCACTGTCTTTTGTTTTTACTAGTTTACTTTCCTTTCACATTTTAAATTTCGCAATAAGATCTTTAATGTTCAAAATAGTTATGGAATTTATCAAAGCATTTTAATTTTCCTTATAAATCAATACTCTTATTATTTTCTCTCATTACTTTACTTATACGGCATTACTATTACTTATCTTGATGAACCAATGACGGTGACATACAATGAGACAATGCAACAAACAGACACAGACTCAGAGGGAGATGACATACCGGAAGAGATTGTCAAGAAAGTTGAGAATTTTGAAAACATACCGAAGTCCAACCTAGACGACACTGAGATTGTTAATCTGGGAGATGTAGAAAATGTCAAAGAAACACGAATCAGTGTTCACTTATCATCGTCAGAAAATGAGGAGTACACAGAATTTCTAAGAGAATATAAGGACATATTCGCCTGGTCGTATGATGATATGACTGGTCTGAGTACATCCATTGTGGCTCACAAACTACCAAACGATCCAACATGTCCACCAGTAAAGCAAAAGCTCAGAAAGTTCAAGCCCAATATGAGGTTGAAAATCAAAGAAGAAGTCACTAAGCAGGTCAAAACTAAGGTTCTCAGGGTAGTAGAGTACCCGACATGGTTAGCCGACATTGTGCTGGTACCAAAGAAGGACAGGAAGGTCAGAGTCTGTGTCGACTACCAGGATCTCAACCGGGCCAGTCCGAAAGATGACTTCCCTTTTCTGACATACACATCCTGATCGACAATTGCGTCAAACATGAATTGCAATCATTTGTGGATTGTTTTGCTGGTTATCATCAGATCTGGATAGATGAAGAAGTTGTTGAGAAAACAGCTTTCATTATGCTGTAGGGAATGTACTGCTACAAGATGATGTCGTTTGGGTTAAAAAACACAGGGGCCACCTACATGAGGGCTATGACCACCATTTTTCATGATATGATACACAAGGAGATCGAGGTGTACATAGACGACGTTATCATAAAGTCCAAAAATGCCACTGATCACATGGAAGATTTGAGGAAGTTTTTCAATAGATTGTGAAGGTACAACTTGAAACTGAATCCCACAAAGTGTGTGTTTGGGTTTCGTGCCGAAAAATTGCTTGGATTTATTGTGAGTCACTGGGAATAGAACTGGATCCATCAAAGGTCAAGGCTATTCAGGAACTTCCACCGCCAAAGAACAAGAAGGACATGATGAGTTTCTTGGGAAGGCTTAACTATATCAGCCGATTCATAGCACAACACACGGTCATCTGTGAGCCGATCTTCAAGATGTTAAAAAAGGATGCCGCCACCAAGTGGACTGATAATAGCCAAAAAGCTTTTGACAGGATCAAGGAATACCTATAAACGCCACCAGTCTTAGTCTCGCCTGAGCCAGGTAGACCTCTGCTACTCTACATCATAGTGTTAGATGGTGCCTTTGGTTGCGTCCTGGGGCATCATGATGAAACGGGGAGGAAAGAGCAAGCCATTTACTATCTCAGCAAGAAGTTCACTCCGTTCGAAGCCCGGTATTCCCTGTTAGAATGCACTTGTTGTGCTTTGACTTGGGTAGCCCAGAAGCTGAGACATTACTTCTGTGCCTATACCACATATCACATTCAAGGATAGACCTTTTGAAGTACATTTTTCAGAAGCCCATGCCCACCGGCAAGCTAGCCAAGTGGCAAATCCTGTTGAGCGAATTCGATATTGTCTACGTAACTCAGAAGGCAATCAAAGGACATGAAATAGCATATCACCTTGCCAAAAATCCCGTGGATGGAAAATACGAACCCCTGAAGATGTATTTTCCTGATGAAGAGGTATCATTCATAGGAGAAGACATTGCAGAATCCTATGATGGCTGGAGAATATTTTTCGATGGAGCAGCAAATTTCAAAGGAGTTGGCATAAGAGTAGTCCTAGTATCAGAAACTGGTCAACATTATCCGATGTCATCTAAGCTAAGGTTCCCATGTACTAACAACATGGCAAAGTACGAAGCCTGCATCTTAGGGATTAAGATGGCCATTTACATGAACATTCAAGAGTTGCTAGTAATCGGGGATTCAGACCTACTCATACATCAGGTCCGAGAAGAAAGGGAAACCAAGAACTCTAATATACTCCAGTATCAGCATTACGTGCAAGAGCTGAGAAAGAGGATCACAAAGATAGAATTCCGACATGTTCCCAGAATCCAAAATGAATTCTCTGATGGATTGGCTACCCTGTCATCCATGATACAACATCCGGATAAAAACTTCATTGATCCCATTCCAGTAAAGATCCATGATCAACCAGCTTATTGTGCCCACATTGAAGAAGAAGCAGACGGAAAGCCTTGGTTTCATGATATCAAGGAATATGTAGCCAAGGGAGAATACCATAGCTTTCAAATTATACTGTGCACACTTTGGAGGTTGTCTAGCAATTTATTTCACATCGGAGGAATCTTGTATAGGAGGACTCCGAATTTGGGATTACTAAGGTGTGTCGACGTAAAGGAAGCATCTAAACTGCTAGAAGAAATCCATGTTGGGACCTGCGGTCCACATATGAACGATTTTGTCTTAGCCAAGAAGATACTCCGGGCCGGTTACTTTTGGATGACTATGAAAACAGTCTGTATCCAGTACGTCTGAAAATGCCACCACTGTCAGATACATGCGGACATGATAAAGATACCTCCAAACGAGCTTAATGCAACAAGCTCACCATGGTTGTTCGCCGCTTGGGGAATGGATGTTATTGGACCAATCAAGCCAGCCGCTTCCAACGGGCACATGTTCATCCTAGTAGCAATCAACAATTTCACCAAATGGGTCGAGGCAGCATCTTACAAAGCAGTGACTAAGAAAGTCATGGTAGACTTTGTCCGCAATCGTATCGTTTGCCGATTCGGGATTCCAGAATCAATCATTACTGAAAATGGCTCCAACCTCAATACTGACTTGATGAAAGCTATGTGTTAAACCTTCAGGATCAAACATAAGAATTCTACAGCCTACAGGACTCAGATAAATGGATTCGTAGAAGCCGCCAACAAGAACATGAAGAAGATATTGAGGAAAATGATAGAGAAGCACAAACAGTGGCACGAGAAGTTATCATTTGCTATGTTAGGGTATTGCACCATAGTCCACACATCAACTGGGGAAACCCCCTATATGTTGGTTTACGGTACAGAGGTTGTCATTCCCGCTGAAGTAGAAATTCTTTCCTTAAGGATCATACAAGAAGCTGAGTTCGACGATGCAGAATGGATGAAGAGTCGTTACGAGCAGCTAGCTCTTATAGATATAAAAAGAATGAATGCAGTTTGCCACGGTCAGCTTTATCATAACAGAACGGCTAGAGCTTTCAACAAGAGAGTCAAGCCAAGACAGCTCACACCTGGGCAACTGGTGTTAAAGAAAGTTTTCCCGCATCAAAATGAAGCTAAAGGGAACTTCTCTCCCAACTGGAAAGGTCCATACATGGTTCTCCGGGTTATGATAGAAGGAGCCTTTATACTTGCAGAAATGGACGGAGAAGTTTGGCCAAAACCAATCAATTCAGATGCAGTCAAGCGCTACTATGTGTAATCTTATGCTTTCCTATATGATGCAATTTGAACTATGCCTGACCTGATTCCCGTTTAAGAATGGATACGTAGGCATCCTTATGTGTTTGGTCACAATTCAATAAAATTTTCATTTTCCCTGCAATTGGAAACGAGGGAACAATTTTGAGAAGGACCCACAAAATTCCGAAGTAATTTCAGCTAGTCATCGGAAGCAGTCGTTAGAAGCATCAACTCATTTAACTGGGGCAGAATTTTGAGGAGGACCTTTAAAATTCCGTAACAAGTGAGGTTGCAATATCTTGAACCACGTCATAGTTGTCAGTTCATCTAAAAGTTATTTCTTAAATATATACTTATGTCATATTTTTACAAACTCAGGCATGTTTATTATCGAAATCGCTTTGTTCAGCAATGCTACTCCAATGATACATACCTTATCACTAGATCAAAGCCGAACGGGTCAAGCAAGGCCAACGGGGATACGAACTAACCTCCCCTCTACAAAACTCACTATTTTTCTTTGGATGCAGACACTTGGATTGCGAAAGCATCTGACATACTACACACCCACAAGACGAACATTGGTCGTGAATACAACTCTCAGGATTGTTGCACTTACTGGTATTGTCCATCCAAGCACGCCAGTGATATTCCCTATATTGCAATGTCCCCCGGTAGTCACAATATTGCAGCCTGCTATCAACTAAGAAACTCTGTTACCATTTGCCACTTCATTTTTATTTTTGCATTGCATAAGGCTATCATTCTACCTTCTGAGACAACACTGTCTCCATCTGCATTTTCCGCATTGCATAAGGCTACCATTCTGCCTTCCGAGACTAAACACTGTCTCCATCTGCATTTTCTGCATTGTATAAGGCTACCATTCTTCCTTCTGAGACTAAACATTGTCTCCATCTGTATTTTTTGCATTGCATAAGGCTACCATTATGACTTCCGAGACTAAACACTGTCTCCATCTGCATTTTTGGCATTGCATAAGGCCATCATTCTGCCTTTCGAGACTAAACATTGTCGCTATCTGTATTTTTTGCATTGCATAAAGCTACCATTCTGCCTTTCGAGACTAAATACTATCTCCATCTACATCTGCATGGCTGAAAGATCGCTACTTCATTTATATTTATATGACTGAAAGATCGCCACTTCCTTTATATTTGCATGGCTGAAAGATCGCCGCTTTATGTTACATTCTGCAAGGCAGAAATATCACCACTTCATTTACACTTGCATGACTGAAATATCGCCACTTTATTTACAGTTGCATGGCTGAAAGATTGCCGCTTCATTTTACACTTGCATGGCTGAAAGATCGTCGCTTCATTTTACACTTGCATGGATGAAAGATCGCCACTTCCTTTATATTTGCATGGCAAAAATATCACGCTTCATTTACATTTGCATGGCTAAAAGATCGCCGCTTTATGTTATATTCTGCATGGCTGAAATATCGTCGCTTTATTTACACTTGCATGGCTGAAAGATCGCCGCCTATCGCTTATCATGGACTGAAATATCGCCAAATACTGCATCTCATGGGCTGAAATATCGCCAAATGGTCCAAAGATATCATTGTTCGGAGGCACCATTTTCATAGCCCGAGAACGCCATGTCATGGATTCAGGACCCCTTTTAATCTTTTGCATATCATCATTCAAAGGCATCATAGTTCGGAGACATTATTCTCATAGCCCGAGAGCACAATTTCATGGCCTACGAATCCTTTATTATACGTTTCATGGCCCAGGACATCATGGTCTGAGGACGTCATCCTAACCGTCCAATGACAGCATTCATGGTCTGACGGGAACTTGCATCATGTTTAAATTTACACACATTATATGCTTATATTGCTTATTTGCAGGTAAACCAGCAAGTAACGACCTTCTCAGCAGGAGCGATCCCGCTCCAGCTCCAGCAGCCCTATTAGACCTTAACCATTCATTCCAACCTAAATATCGTGTCCGTTCTTGAAAGGTCTCCATCAGCATACTCCGCCGATGGATCTTGAACTACATATGACCTGATTCCTGTAAGACCGGGGATATGTAGGCAGCTCAGGAGCCAGAGCACGGCTAAACCTCTTCAAATTATTTTGTTCGGTCAAAATTGGCCATCATATCTTTACCCGACAACTATTTCATCCTTCCCAGGTAAAGAGGGGTAGCTGTTGATACCCAATTTTTCCTTGTATATTTTATATGCAAAATGCCTTTCAAATAGCACATGTGTGCATATATAAGTATGTCCAAGGGTTTTCCTATTTTTTCCTTAATTTTTAAAGATTTTAAATCAATTTTATTGCCCTATCTTATCAAGAAAAATCCAGTAATTATTCTCCAAACTGTCATTTTTTCAATTCACCTATTGGATTCTCATATTTATACTAAAATATAGCTAACAAATTTTTGCATATTTTTTATAAATTTACTTAGCATTTTTAAAACTAAATTGCATATAATTGTAATATTAGCCTATTTTAAGATTTAATTGTGTTTATAATTATAAAATTGACTCTAGTATTTTTATGTTCATAATTATATATTATTAATCAATCTAGTATTTTTAATTTATTTTTAGAAATTATTTTACTACTTTTTATAAAATAAATGAGAAAAATGGCTATTTAAATGTTAGCCCTTTGGTATTTCAAGGCACCCCCAATTTCAGATCTCATTACCTAGCCCAATTCCTAAAACTACCCGACCCACGACCCACTAAAATAACCCACTCGGCCCCCCTTTTATTCCTAGTCGTTGATCTAACATATCAACGGCTCACACTCTTCCTTTCCTTTTTAATTTCCCAACACCCCCCAAACCCTATTCATTTCTCACCGGTAGCCTCCCCTGAATTTGCCCTTTCCCAAATTCTCTCTCAGAAACCCTAGCCACCTCCCTCTATTTCCACCCTAAAACCACCGGAATCTGTGGCTTCCAAGGCAATTGAAGTCTTATACTGACCTCCTATAACTCCAACACGCCTGGTTATTGAAGATTCAAGGCCTGACCACGAAGAGGCTTGGTCCAGGCTTCATTTGATTTGAGTTCTATGGCCGTCTACGGCCTTACTCCGACAAGCCATGGTTGTTCGAGCTTAATCTCGACTTCTCCTACTTAGATCAACGACTTTCCAAGCCTTTCTCACCATTTGGGTTCGTCTGAAACCCTAGCTTTTGAGTTTCTTCTGATTTCTTTAGATCCGTTCTAGAGCCGTGTTTTCCCTGAGCTTTTAAATGATTTCTCGAGATTTCTTTCAAAAACTGTGCTTTCAAACCTTCATATTTCTGATTTAGGGATTTTTAAGATGTTTCTCTGATTTTCGTTAAGTTTCTTATGTGTTTCTTCTACTATGTTTCTTGTTAGTTTATTCTACTATATTTCTCTCCTACTGTGTTCTTACGAGTTCTTCTACTGTGTTTCCTACATATTTTTTCTACCATGTTCTTATGAGTTCTTCTACTATGTTTTGCATGTTATTCTTTTACTATGTTTCTCATGAGTTTCTTTTACAAGAAGATGCATATTATAGGTCTCAGTTCCTTTCTAAGATTCCTGAGCTTATTTCGTTAGTATTTTTGCCTGATTTACTTGTTTTCGTCTCTACACTTGATTAATGGTAAAAACCCTAGAATTTGGGGGTTCATCCGAGTTTTGAGACCATTGGCTATGTGATTTGCTTGTTCTTCATCTATGAACTTGTTTGATTTCAAAAAACCTCAACTCTTTTGAACCTATTTTGAGTTTCTGAAGTTGTTTCATCTGTTGCTCAACTGAGTCTTGAAATGTTTGTTTCAACCTTTATTTCTTTAAACAATTCTGATTCCCTACTAAACTCTTCTAAGGTATTTATACTGGACCCTTTGTATGCTATTTGATACTCTCTCTTCTTCATTGTTGAGTTACCCAGTGATTACCATGTTCCTATAGTCTACTACTTACTGATTTTTGCAATTGCATGTCACTTTTCTTTGTCCTAAATTTAGCCTCGCGTTCCTAATACTTGTGTACTCTTTATATGTGCGTTCCCCTCTAAATGACTTTCAATTTTTTGAATGATTTCAGACTTCCTTTATGTAAGTCTGATTGATTTCTTTCCTTGTTTGTTGATTTCCCTATTAGTTGGTTTGAGTCGAAAAGTTTCCCTAGCCTTTCTGACTTGATTTATTCATCACAAACCTTTGTCTCCTTGATTTATTATGTACTAATTGATTCTTACCTTCTTTTTTTTTAACCGTGTATTTCAAAACTCTTCCCCTAAATAAACTTTTATGTAATTACCCCTAATTGCCTACTTTGCACAAGATGCTTGTTTGATTTCTTTCCTTAAAAGGAAGTCTGGTACTAATTGATTTTAACTGATACCCAGTTCCATAATTATTTTCTTACCTTCTTTCTGCCTATTTTCACAATATAAATACCTGACTCCTTCATTTACATAAAAGAAGAAGACTCTTAGTTTTCTACACAACCATCACTCGTAGTCTTTCTAAACTTACACTCATAAGTATTCTCTCTTGTTACTTGCATTGTGGCCTGTTTACAAGTCATGTTGCCTACTTTCTCTCTATTTGCTTCTTTGAAACTGGTATGTCCTGATTTAAGATTTTCAGCACCACAACAATGTGGTTATTTACTACCTTTGTTTGCATGTTTGCTTACTGCTTCTGTATAGTTCAACTTACTCTAGCATGTTGAAGTTTCTTTCTGCCTGTTCTACTATGAATCCAAAACCCCTACCCCCTATGTGTTCATGCTATGGTTTGAGGCATGAGAATACTGCAAATTATTGTCCATGAATCAAATTGGATCCCCTAGGATCCTAGCCTCTAATAGTATGCGTTCTGGCAGGCTTATAGGTATGCTAGCACTCTCTATTGTTGAGCATGCCTAAAGCCTGCCCTTGCCTAAGCAATAGGCTCTTTACAATCTCTCTATTCCCATGAACCCCTTACGTGTGCTTATTTGTAGCTGTTTCCCTCTNTCTTGTGAGCCTTTCCTTGGGACCCTCTAAGCTCCCTCTGAACTTGGACACTTGAGGGTTGGACTTCCACACTGCACTTGTCCATGTTCTAATAGTACATTTGGGTGTGAGCATTGCCCGGAGTCCCATTGAGGCTCTTAGAGAACTTTGACACACTCAAATGGGAGAAAGGCTTGGGATCATGATCTCTTGGAGTTGGTTTACCTCATATTTCAGAAAGGAAGCCTGAATCAGGATCTTATTTATATTTTTTCTGATGTATTTTTACTTTATTTCGGGTTGTAATAAACACTTTGGGATGGTTAGTGAAAAAGAGCGGTAACTATGTATGTAAAGGGTAGATACCATGCCTATAGGTATTTTGAATTTTACACATTCAAATGCATATAGAAATCATGCCTATAGGTATTTTAAAATCTACATGCATATAGAAATCACGTCTATATGTATTTTGAATTCTGCACATTCAAACGCATATAGAAATCATGCCCATAGGTCATTCTGAACTCTGTATATCTAATTTCATATAGAAATCATAATCATAGGACTACTACATGCATGTAGAAGTTATGCCTATAGGATTGTTCAACTCTGCGCATTCAATTACACCTAGATACCATGCACGTTGGTCTTAAACAAATTCAGCATCTAGATATTATGTTCATAGGTCCTAAACAAATTCTGCATCTAGATATCATGTTCATAGGTTTACAATGAGTCTTCTGCATTTTTATATCATGTCTACAAGGTTCAAAATCAACAATGCGTAGAAAGCATGCCTATAGGAACTCCTAATCAAATCTGAGCTGCTTCATTCACGTATAGAGCTAAAATCAGCAATAATGGGTACTGTCAATAGCAGAATTTGTAACCAATTTGTCAAAACTTGCATTTCTTTTAATAATTTGACTACCCTCACTTATCGAATTTAAGCAGTATGTATTCAGTCTATTTTAGACCTTATTATTTTATTGCTTTTTGAATCAAGTAGATGCCATGCATATAGGATCCTTGTCCAACGATTAGGCAAGCCATAGGGTAATAATTAAACTGAATCTGTTTCTCTTAATAACTATAACCAGCAGGCAATCCTGAGTCGGGCTTCCTATCTGAATTATGTAATAAATCAATCTGCCTCAACCTCTAAGCTCTTTCATGTTTATTATTTAGTCAAACCTAAACAGTATGTATAAGTCATGCTAATTACGTGCTTATTTATTTAAAGGGGGTATATGTGAGCCTCTGCTTGTTATGTGTTTTTCCTCAACTTGCAATACATGTTTT
Organism: Nicotiana glauca; assembly: GCA_026770625.1. Taxonomy (NCBI): domain Eukaryota; kingdom Viridiplantae; phylum Streptophyta; class Magnoliopsida; order Solanales; family Solanaceae; genus Nicotiana; species Nicotiana glauca. The sequence goes on along the minus strand of MU749921.1, from coordinate 12,894 downwards.
GTATGTCGCCTTAGAGTTTTTACCTTTGAAACTACAAATGATCCTAATTTTCCTCCCCTTTAGGATTAGTAGTCCTAAATGCCTCCAAGACTGATAGGATTGGAACAGGTAATAGCATGCAATAAATAATCAAGACCATGCCGCGCTTTAATATCTTAACGGGGTGAGAAGGGTAGACATGGATATGATGACCATGCGATAATTTCATGTGTAGCCCCTCATTGAGGAGTGATTACTGAGCATTGTGTGGGGTGATCTATATTATTAATAAACCCAGGACTCCTTTTCCTTGTTTCTTTGTTTCTTTTAAAATTTCAAACTCTTTCTTTTAATTAAAAATCAGCTTTCTTTTAGTTCTTTCTAACTTTATTTATTTGTAAACCATTATGTAAAATCCCCTCCTATTTGAAGTTTTATTTGCCAATATGTTATTTGCACCTAAATTTACAATAATTGTCTGGCCGGAAACCACACTAGTGAATTTTGAGGGGTGCCTAACACCTTCCCATTGAAATAATTTTAAGCCCTTACCCAATCTCTTGTTACTCAAGTCAAACTCTCTTGGTGTCCTAGTGCACCCTAATCATTAGGTGGAGACTCTTCAAATCAAACCCAATTCCCAAAAGGAATGAGTTGTCCTCTCAAATGTCATAAATCCTATTTTGCGAGAAAAAGGGGGCGCGACAACGTTAAGGAGCATTGAGACTTGAAGTTTAGTCTCATACGTCAAGGAGCGTAGCAACATGCATGGACTCTTCAGTTTCATCTTCGAATGAATATTTGCCCCCATTCTCAGCATCGTCTGCTTCTATTTCATCACGAGGTTCAAAGCCAGGATACATTTGGTCTCCACTTGTGGCCATACTCAATTCCATATCTTGAGCACGTATGGCCAATTCTTCAAAAGTTTTAGGCTTTATTCCTTGTAAGATGTAGCGAAGGACCCAATGCATACCTTGGATGAACATTTTGATGCCAGAAGTTTTGCTAAGACGGTCTTTCCAGTTGAGTCTTAAGCTCCTCCAGCGATTGATAAAGTCAATAAATGGCTCTTCATTCCCCTGGCGAGCATTTGTAAGTTCAATCATTCTCACAATGTGCCTTGTATTGTAGAAGCGAATAAGAAATTCTTGCTCCAGTTGCTCCCAACTATCGATTGAACCAGGTTCAAGATCAGTGTACCAATCAGAAGCAATTTCTTTAAGAGATCGAACAAACTGCTTAACAAGGTGATCGTCATAAGTTCCAGCATTATTGCATGTCTCGACAAAGTGTGCAACATGTTGCTTGGGATTTCCTTTACCATCAAACTATTGAAACTTAGGTGGTTGATATCCGCTTGGCATCTTCAAGTTATCAGTCCTTGGTGTGTACGGCTTTGCGTATGAAAGGAAAGATTTAGGTGAAGTCTCAGTTTTATCCTTGATGGCCCCTATGATGAAGTCCTTCAATTGCTCAACATGAATCTGCCCATCAGAAGAGACTTGGTGCTCTTTGGTCATTGTTGTTAGCTTTGTAGAGAAGTCTCCTTTCTCTTGAATTTCTGGAAGCTTCATAGGTGCTTGGCTTGATTCTTCCTCTGTCATACTCTCTGCCTTATTCATCAACTTGGAAAGTTTGTCATCTTGATCTTTCATATACTTTGTCAGGCCTTCAACTGCTTTTATCAAATATGCAAGTTGTTCTTCTATGGTAGAAGCTTCAATCATCATTGTTTGCATGACCACCGTAGATGATGAAGAATGATATGGATCATCACTTGTATAGAGAGCAGATTGTGGAGTGACAAGAGGGGAGATTAGAGCAAATTCGCTGCTCAACACATCATCATCTTTCTGTATAACCGATGATGATATTCTTTTGAAGGGCTAAATCGCACCGAAGTTCGTTCGACCACCTCAGCGATGTTGTTCCCTTCTTCTAGCTTGTACGAAAAGGATCTCACTTCTTTTGGAGAATAAGAACCAAAAACATGAGTTATGGACGGTACTTCCAGCACTTATTGTCCTAGTATTTCAGCTTTGCTTCTTTTGATATGGCCAACAATCTCCATGGAAACTTCCAATCCGGTTTTGGAGTGAGCATCCTCAACGTTGAATTTGGGATTGACCTTCGTTATGTACATCTTGGTGTTCTTGAACTTCAAAGAGAAGAGATGAGAGGTAGAAATGGTCCCACTGGACGTGCCAAAATTTGTTACAACTAAATTTCGTTCCTGAAAAATAATAATCAAGACAAGAAATATAGAGACAAATATTATATTCAATTTCAAGTGATGGGGTTACAATCTCTAAGATATCTCTAAATCTAAAGAGATGTAGTCCTCTGATTCTTCTCCTCACGGACGATGGTTCAAGATCTTGAGAGCTTGATCTTGAACTTGACGGATTTCAGATTTGTAGTACGTCACGAACAATCTGAAGGTCGTCACGAACCAGGATTTGGTGTTGGGTTATCAGGAACGAAAGATTTGAAGCCGCCCGCCTATGATTTGAGCTCGCCTTTGGAATTTGACCGCAGACGATTATTGCAGATATGGATGGAGACCTTGATGCTACTGTCCTTCTGCTTATTTGCTTGTCCCTTAGCCTTCTCCTTTGACCCCTTTATATAGGTGTGGGGTGGAGTAATCTCCAAGAAAACCCTAGTGGATCATTGGGCTTGAGGCTTATGGGCCGACCCATTTGATAGAAGACCAATTGATGGGCTAGCCCAATAATATATTGGACCTTTATTTAAACTAATTTAATTAGATTTAATTAAAAACCCAATTACACCAGTCCATGTTACTTAATTGGACCAATATATATTTAATTTGTGGTAAAATCCAAATTTCTTATGAATTTAAATTTGACAAAATTTTAATTATCTACAGTACTTTTTCCACGTCAAGATGTTAAATTTTTTTATTTAGGAATCAATCAATATGAAATTACAGTTACAACTTTAATAACTTGGAGAGAAGATTTTTACCTTGGACTGTAACATTTTTACATGCAACTTTTAATATATATTGTTTCAAAAATGAATTAATTTAAATCAAAAAGTCTGGAATTGAAGGACAATTATTACGGTTGTTTTATTGCTGTTCTCCAGACCCGTTGCCATTTTCAGCTCCGAAGAAGAATTCTTGCTTAATCGTTTTTTTTTCTTTTACTATTTTTTATTCTTTTGGTTTTATAGTCCGTGAAGGGGAGCTTCGGAGCAGGGGCGGATGTATAATCGAAATTATGGGGCACGTAAACCCATGGTCCCTCCGCCAAACTAAATATTTTATGTACGTATTTCCTAGAATTAGTCCACTATTATATATTGGCACCAATATTCCATAAAGGTTGAATGATACACTTGGTTCAATAATTAATCGTGTAACCTATAGGTTACAGATGTTGAATCAATCACTAACGCTTGTATTAGGGTATGCTACACGCACCTTGAGTGCTTCGTTTCACCAAACCCGGCATGGATGTTGGATGTTTTATGCAGCGGATTTGTCCTCTTGATTTTGCAGTCTGTGAGTATTTGAGAGTGGACCCAAATTTTCATAGATTTGGTATCTGTCACAGCCTTTATTTATGTCATTTTGTAAGTGGAAAGATTAAATGTTTGTAAAAATCAGGAAAGGCTCTAATAAAGGCAAAGAACATAGTGTGGAACTTGAGTTTTTTCTGATTATTACTATTGACTTTTGTGTAAATGGAATTTTGACCTTTGTTTTATACTAGTCCTTATTTCTTTCAGCAGTTCCAGTTGGTACCTACTATGGTTTTTTTAGTACAAAGATCACAGAGTAAGTTGCTAAGTAGAGAGTGTTTACAACATTCTTTTTGAGTCCAAATTACTTGTCCACCTTATATGATTTTGGTTGATTATTCCAAAGCCAAAATTCAAGTAGTCCTCAGGCTATGGACCTGTCATAAAGCTATTGGCTCAACAAGTTGGAGCATTTATAGTAGTCTAGTTCCTTCATCTTTGTAGGTATTATCATTTTTATTCTGTGACTATTATATTCCGTAGCTGGAAAAGTATATAAAATTTGTATAACTTTTGTACATAACATATAAATAATATAAATATATATACATTTTTTCGACTATTATTTTAAGAACAGCTATACAGTGTCATTCCCCTGCTTTTTTTCCACACACTATTGAGGCAGTCACATACAACCAAAGGTTTGGCATGAGATGGTGGGATGGCACTATTGAGGCAGTCACATACAACCAAAGGTTTGGCATGAGATGGTGGGATGGCTGGGACCAAGGGCGAACACTTGTCATTTACGGCATGGACTATCAAGGTGTTTAATTTGGTTCGCTCCTCATGCTTTCGCATGTTTTCATGTCAGAATGTAAAATTTCTTGATAGAGCGCACTTTTACTCTCCTTTGGTAAACTTATTTGGCACAAATCCAAATTAGTCAAATCAAAGGTTTTAAGATTAGTTCAGTCAATTAGTTTCTGATTAGTGGAGTCAGTAATTTTCGAATGCCTAAATTAAAAAGATGAAAAAAGTATAAGAATATTGAGATAGTCACATCGTATTAATTAATTATCTGACCTTTCCTTATGTTATGGTCCAAGAAGCAGACAATAAGGGATTTGACTATTCAATGTCAAAGACAAAATGAGCTTGTTTCGTGAGACAAACCTTCTTGGCTTAGACCCATGTAATACTAGCTGATTTTTGGGATTCAAGATTTCCAGTTGATGATTTTGATGAATACTATATCCTAAAAAAAACCTATAGACAAGATTGAGTCATGTCTTTTCTGGGAAAATTTCTTTCAATTGACTGTATAAAACATTGATGCAGCACAATATATTATGGCCACTGCACTACCCTAGTTAAATAAAAGGTCTTTATTTTGAACTTTAGTGTATGTACAGTAGATATAATTTAATAGTAGTAACTGTTGCTCCTAGTTTATTAAGCATGGAAATCAGGAACATAGGCTAGGGAAGAAATCAGATACAGATGTTGAACTCAGAGTGTTAATTGAAAAATGGCAAACCATTGGAAATCACATCTGTTACTGATAGCTGATGGGAAAGAGGTGTCTTCTGTTTATTTGGAGCAGTTACCGACTGGTCTTGATCCGAGTGAAGTTGACCTTGAGATCATTGTATGAGAGTGATTTCAATCTGTATTCCATCACTTTAGAATTGTGATTAGAACCTTTTTATTTTTAAATAATCGCGGTATCTAAATCAACTTAGAGCACCCACCTCAACATGTACCAGGTAACTCTCCTGCTTACTAAAAATTTAGATGAATGTGATTAGAACAACAACTCAGTATAATCCCACTAGTGGGGTCTGTGGAGGGTAGGGTGTACGCAGACCTTACCCCTATCCTGGGGTAGAGAGACTATTTCCAATAGGCCCTCGGCATCCCTCCCTCCAAAAACTTCCCACCTTGCTCTTGGAGTCTTGGGATAACTCAGAACTCACAACTTGTTGATTAGAACTTGCCTTTTTCCTATTGGAACTGGTCTTGATTCACATTGGCTGCACAACTTCCAGTTATAGTATAAGGAAGCAAGTTTATTACTATTACCCAATGACCTAATGATAATTCTTCTTCTAACCATTTGATGGTTTTCTCTCGACCCTTCACATGCATTGGAAATCAGATCAATATTTCCTTTACTACATTGAATTTCCCTTATGATAAATTATAGGCTTCTAAAGGAAGTCAACAAGTTTATCGGTAAACGACAGACTTGAAATCTGAGTTAATTATGCATTTCGTTTCATCTGGAGGGTTTTCCTTTATTCAAAGTTTAGTTGGACTAATGTAAAGATTTGGAGGGGCATGTAGCTAAAATTTGCAGTGTCGAGAGAGCAACATAAACCACAGATACATATGAAACGCAAATAGACATTTGATACTAAAATGCAACAAATTTGATGCTTAAAGCTCAGAGAAGAAATTGTGGGAGTGGTTTCTGTACATTTTCAGCACCGACAAGCTAAACATCCCCAGAGGTGTCAACAGTTCGAATATACAAAGGAATCGTATGGCTGAATAAATTTTAGTGTGGCATTGAAGTAAAGTTGATTGATCATACCACATTTGATGCATTTCTTCACATTATTCTGCAACTGGAAAATCAATGCTATAGATGATTTGAAATGCAAATGAACTATAGAAAGCATAGGAACTATAGCATTAACTGAAGCCTCGTGGTCTGGGAGAAAACAGAAGCTTGAAATTATCATTCTATTCATTGCTACACTTGAAAGAAGTACAAACGCGCTACTACAGTTGCATTAATCCCAGATCTGCGGGGAAAGGCAACAAGAACTCCTAAACAGAGTCTCCTCTTTACATCAGACTAGAAACACATGCTCTATGTAATAGTTTTAACCAAAGCCAGGCTTTATCAGCTACCTTTGAATGTTGAGCATGGCCTTAGCTTCCATTTGCTCTTCCATCAAATCCTCACTAGCATATTTGCTCAAGAGCTCCATCTTCTTCTGCTCCACTACCATCCTTTCAATCTCCTTCTCGTCCGGCAATGGGACATGTACCACAAATTCTTTTTCTTTCTCCTCCTCCCTCTCCTTTTGCCTCCTCTCCTCCTCGATCACATCCTCTTCCTCCTCGAACAATATCTTTGATCCCAAACCCACCTCCACTACCTCCCCACTTTTTACCGCCTTCATGGCTTCCCTCTTTATCTCTTCCATCTCCATCCATTCTTTCACAGCTGCAGCCTGCATCTTCTTCTCTGCTGGTCCCTCCATCTTCACCAATATTCCATCCTCTTCATCTCTGTACCCGTAGTAGCTGGCATCAATCCTCTTGTATATATCATACCTGCATAATTTCAGCAAACAAATCAACATAAGGATTGCCGAAATAATATAAAGCATAAGAAAATCTAAAATGCATCCCCACAAAAATCATTAAATAACAAAGTAATATTTAGGGCATGAAAAAGAAGTATCCAACAAAGCTCTTTTATTCAAACTTAGATTGTCAATACAACAAAATGTAAATGGCTACATTGCACTTAGAAAAACAAATCTGATTTTTTTCCAAGAATGTATTTTACTCCTTCAAGAAAGAAGAATGAGCATGGGTGTTGAATATACTGGCTTGCGGTCTATGAGATGCCATCATACATGCATAAACAAATTAAAACTATGCAAAATTTCTGATAAACTAAAGTTCATAAGTCATAAATAAAACTTGCAACCTACTAAACTAACAATCTGTCCATATTCCTAATATTTTTTAAGGAAAAAGATCTTAACAAGCTTTCTTTTACTAATATCACTCTCGTACTGACCATGCATAAGGATGTCAGTGCAGAAGCAACAACAACAACAACAACGGCCCAGTATGATCCCATAAGTGGGGTCTGGGGAGGGTAATATGTACGCAGACCTTACCCCTACCCCGAGGGGCAGAGAGATGTCAGTGCAGAAGCAGGTCACTAAAATGGTGACAAGGCTAGTGGCTGTAAGAAATGCTATTTGATAAGTGTAGCAGGACTAAGATACCAATCTTAAGTGAAATGAAGCAAATACCACTGCCTATAGACTTGAGCTGCAGTTTTAAAACCTGCTTACTTGATAACTGTGAGCAGGCTGGAAGAAGTGCCAACAGATGGGTTGTCAACCTTCTTTCTCAACTTCACACACATTCACAAGATGTGTTTATTTGTGTTTTCTACATATTCATCTTCATCCAACAACAGCACTATGCATTTTTCACGAGCGAAAACTTTCATCTGGTAGGGAAAAGCTCATGTAGAGGGAAGGGCAACAAATGCATCATTCTTCTTATTTTCCTTCCTCGAAAAATGTTCTACGGTTTTGTAGAGGGAAGCCCATAATTGTCAGCGGACTGTGATTCATTAATGATGAACAGATAAGACTTCTTGGTCAGTTCTCCACCTTAACAATGGAGAGTAGGGCTGTTTAAGTTCTAATGACTCTAATTAATAAGGACCATCGAAGTTGTCAAAAGCGAAAGGTACAGAAAAGCGCCAACCTTTGTTCAGGCTCTAAGCAAAACTATGTCCTACATTCGAAATTGTTAGAATGGTATTATAGACATTTCATACGTATAAAAAGTCTATCACGCCCTTTGTGAAGAAAAAAAGGTAGAATTTTGCAATTTTAAATTTGAATTTGATTCTCTCATCAATTAATTATGTCATATGTTCCCAATGCATTGAAGAATAAAATATTAGGGATTTATTTTTAACTTTTTGTAGCTTTGGAGAAATTAAGTAGTTATAGCTCCTCTATTCTTCTTTTTCATTTACTAATAAGGTGTATAACATGCATCCATTAATTATAGCTTCTCTTCCTTTTCATTTATGTTCATGCAAAACACCTTGTTATACACCTTCCATTAGTTATCACAAAGGGCAACTACTTCAGTTCTTCTTTCCATTTAGGTGCACGGCTGCACGCTATAGGACTTCCATCAAATATGGTTTCTCTGCTTATTTTTCGTTTAAGTGCATCGAAAACATCTTACTGTACACCTTCCATTAGTTATCTTACTGTAAAAGAATAAAGGAGCTAATATTACTTACTTTTTCAATGTATGTGGCATGCAACAAAAACAATTTTCCCCTCCATTAGTATATTCTATTTCTTTCTGAAATGGAAATAGGTGAAATAAAACAATTATTTTATTTCTTTATGTCTATATTCCCATCCAATGCATTGAAGAAATAAAATAATACTATCAACTATGCATTGGAAACATAAGACATAATTAATTTGATGAGAGAAAACCAAATTCAAATTTCACTGCAAAACTTTACTTTTTAATGAATAGTATGATAAACATTTTACACATGAAATGTCCATAATACCCCCGTTCTAGCCATTTTTTGGTTTAATCACAATAATTCGCAAGCTGAATTAAGTCCGTATAAGAAGCGCCGTTTAACCTATATGTGAGGAAATATTTGAGCTTCAACATATGTTTGAAACATCGCTATATCTATATCAGATATGAAATACTTTTAACTTCTTTTAATCATTGAATAAGAAGACAATGTTATGACTTCTTCCATATATAAGAGACATAATATTAAGGTCATTAAAAAAAGCAGATTAATTTTTCTATTTTTAAAAATAGTGCTTTTTTACACTGTTTTTTATATCTCAAGATCTTGTATTTCTATTGATTGCAGTTGCAAGAGCAAGATTTCCAACCTATTAAGCTAAGGTTCCCAAGACACAAATTTCCATCTTTTCTCTATTGCAAATGCAAAAGCCAAAAGAGGCCACTTTGCTGAGCTTTTAGTGAGCATAGAAGGCAAATTGCATGCGAGTACACCTTAGGAGAAATTTACAAGACCGGGAGATAGATGAGGTGAGACTCCTGCACAAACTTTACAGTTTCAAAAGTCTGGAAAAGTTGATAATATAGTGGGAAGGATCTTCTTCCCTGTGTCTTATGTAAAGTCATATTATAATCTATTTGTTCACAAAGCTGTCTCACACCGCATTTGGATGCCTCTACGGAAACTGAAGGCGGCCATAAGTATCATGTTTAATTGTTGTAGGTTCTCTACTTTTGGTGTACAGTTAGTTTACGGGGTTTCCACATCATCAATAAAATTATTTACCTTATCAAAAAAGTAGCATGTTTAAAATTTGTGGGCAACATGAGGACACAATATTGACAGAATTTTTTTGGGATGAAGTATTGCCAGTTGACAAACGAAAATTTTAAAAGGAGGAGACCCTAAGCTATTAGACGATTTTGTTGATTCAAGAATCATGGAAAGGACATGGTTGTTCCAATGTGGTTTTGCTTCGGAATAATGGGCCATAATACTCTGCATTTCGATGTCTGATGGGTACTGCTAGAAATGGTGCCAGATACATGTCAATAATTCCCTTGTTCCATTTAAGCTTTTCATCGTCCAATGGATATTCACAGGGACAATGGTAGAAACAACAGAGATGCTAGAAGAAAAAATTGTAGAAGACCCGCTCCCTTTACATATTTTGTTCATTATTTGTTTTTTTTTTTTAAGAGGGGGGTGAGAAGAAAAACTTTTCAAGGAATTGAGAACCCAATATTAAATGTCAAAAACTCTCTTATTTCATTTGTACTGTTTGGTGTGGAAGGAAGATACTCTGTTGTATAAGTAGTTGGCTAATTTTATGGAAGCCTATTGCATACTTGCATTGATTGCTTTTTACTACTTGAGAAGCCAAGGCAATCTCAATTGGAGTCAATTCATAATTTTCCAGCAAGACCTTATTTACAGAAAATGAACTCTATCAAACCACCATTTTCGAATATAGCACTGACATCTAATAAACTGATCAACCAAATAAGTCTAACATGCATTTTTTGGCCGCATCACCTCTATTTTAAATATGTTAAGCAAACATGTTTTCTTACAAGGCAAGTAATTCTATTAATGATGGGAAACCCCCATATACAAGGTGTATGCAAAAACTAGAGAGCCTACACCAAACCATGATTCTTCTATACAAATAGGTAGCTTATGGGTATACTAAAACATGTCTGTTAAGCAAACACATGTTTGTCATGGGAAACCAGAAAGCAGCACAAACCAATTACAGGTAACGCTTAGACTTTCACAAATCTAATTTGTATGAACAAAAGTGCAATCTCCAAACTGTCACATTCATTTATCCGACTTCAAGTGTGTGCTCAGATCAAATGTCCACATACACCACTGGTTGTTATTTTTGAGAAAGAAATCAAACTATAACAACCAATTGAAATGACAGTGTTTCGTCAATTTAGGAGAGCACATCGCCCTTTCATCGTCTTCTGATCTCCTTCAATTGCTAGGAAGGGTAGGTGGATTTCCTTGGCAGCTAACTCAATATTCAAAACCCTACTTCCTATGTAAAAGTTTCAGTAATTTGCGTTGTGCCAAAGCAAAACTACAACTTAATATATGCTTCAACTACTTTCAATGTAATCTCTAAACATCAGTACAGCGAGAATTCAAAACCCAGCTGTCTTAGGTTAGTTTTTTTTTTCCTCTTTTGTTTTTTGATGCCCAAGAAACCTGTCTGCAGCCAACCTTGGGACCAACTGTAGCCTCCGAAATTCAGGGATAATGGCCCACCCCTCTACCCTTATCCACTTAAATACCAGGCTTAGTTTGCATCGCACAAGGCTCGAACATGTGGCCTAAGTCCCAAGTCCCCGAGCCTTTACCACTTGAACTAAACCCGGGGACTATCTTCGGGCAGTTTGTATCATATAAACAAATTAGTCATTTTCAATAAATTCCTATTAAAATTTTCTACTAATTCTGAAAAGCTACTCATGATACTTAACATAATGGTTGTACTAAAGAAGCACAAATAAAGATACGTAAACCAGATAACACAATGTAGCACGAATGAGGTCGAAATCAATCAATCAATCAATCAAACAACTACGAGTCAATATCAAGCTAGTCAATAATCACCTATATAAATGCTCGTAAGCATATAAATACTTACCTCGTTCTTCGTTTTCGCAATTCAGGAGGTTTTTCAAACAACTCCCTAACACCAGGCAACTTCTTCGCAGCACCAAAATACCTATAACCAGGACCACGTCCGCCCGGATTCGGTACATCAACAATATTCCCTTCCAAATCCGTCATTTTAGCTGAATGCTTCGTATAATTAGGCCCACCAAGTTCAATAATCCTCCTTTCCCAATGTCCTTTTTCTCTAATCAACTTATTAATCTCATCATTTAGGTCTCTTAATCTGTGTTCTCCTAATCCTTCGTTTTGGATCTCGGCTACTTTTCGACCGATTTCTCGCATGATTTGCTGCCTCCATTTGTCTGCTTCAGCTAAATCTCGACACTCTGAGGCTAAATATGGGCGCCGTTCTTTGGGCTTTTTCTTTTCTTCTTCTTTCATTGTGATGAATCGATTTAACATTGACTGGGCTTTCTCTTCATTACGCGCCATGGCTGATTCTGTGAATTGCAAAGAACTGAAACGCTACAGATTTTTTTCAGTTGAGGATTTGGGGGAAAATCTTAAACCCTAGAAGGAGAGCAATTTCAGAAGATTATAAGAGAAGCTTTTCGCTTTGTTCAGATTTCGGGGTTGTGTTGCGGTTCAGTAGTTAACGAGTGCATCGAACGACGTCGTGTGGATTTCTCAATTTTATTTTAGTTTTGAATCTTTAACCTACATGTTAGAAGGATAAAGTTGTAATCATTAATTAACTACTAGTAGTAATTGTTTGACTCAAAAAATATCGAAATCTTTTTGAACAAATCATTCAAAGAAGATGATGGGGTAAATCTTAGCCAAACATAATAAACCCCATATCAGAGAGCTAACAACATGGATGACATATAGAGCGAAAAAGATGTAAACGGTCTTATTGAAATTCAACATTAAGTCTCCCATCGATCGATGGAGAGATAGCTTTACATGTTCTTCGGTAGATTACTTTTTTTCCTATAGGGATTAAGTCTCCCATGTGTCTTGGTCATCCCTTTAGGCGTTGCTCTTTCCGACTCGACGAATGTCGGGAAAGGGATGCGGAGTGAGCTATGTTATCTTTCGCTGCCCGATCACTTAGGCGGGATGTTGGTCAGTTCAATCGTGACGGTCAGATTTTGACTAATACAGTTAGTCTCTCTGTCTGTCGGGTCGTCCTCTGTCGGGCTCGGCAGACGGAACATGACTGCTACGAAATCGAGCAAAATCTGACTTCTAACTTTTCATTCCTTAGTTACATTATTTGGATTTCTGGCGGGGAGGCGGCGTTCTTTTGATACCTATGGAACGTTGCGGCGGTTTCGGAACTGAAACATCGTTTGGTATCTGTCACACTGTCACGACCCAAACTGGAGGGCCATGACTAGCACCCGACCATACTTGCCGAGCACCAACGTACATTTTAT
>MU749918.1:4239-44978 GCA_026770625.1 Nicotiana glauca | reverse complement strand
GATACCATACTCCGCGAATTTGAAGCATGTAAGGAGGGATTGATCCCACCATTGAGTCCGAGTGGATTACCCAAGAACTTGTTAGAAGAATGTGTTGAGCCATGGAGGGATTGATAGAACTTATTGTTAAGGGGAGTACCCTTGTTCCTACTAATGTCACTGCACCACCAAATCATGTAGTATATCATCAGTCTGTATGGCTAAAACTCCCTCTTCTTAGAAATTGAGCTCACATGGTGTCCCTGCATATGTTATAAGTCCGGAATTTGATTTATGTAGTATTCATTATTTCAAAGGATTTGAGTGTTGCAAGAATATATGTGAAGGATGTACCTCAATGTGTTTAATATGTTATTCTTGGTAAATGAGGATATGTGAAAAAAAATGGGAATTATGAGCTAAAATTCCTAGACTTCAAGTCAAGTTTAAAGTGAGATTTTGATGCCAAATTGTGTGAGAAAACACGTTATGGTTGATCCTCCAAATTGTTCTTATGTGTACCAAATGTATTTGATTGATTGTGTCTAGTCATTGGTAATGTACAAAGATGTTTGGAAGTGAAGTAAGTGACTATGTAAATATGGTAAGATTGAACTCTGGATTCTTGTTGTTATTGGTACTTTAGATGAGTTGGTGTTGTGACCCTATAATTGTGAAATATGCATTCCAATATGATCAAGGTGCTATTGTTGATAACCTAAAAAGGGCGCAAGGAGCATGAATCATGTATTGAAATGCTAAGACCTTAAATTGAGATTGAGTTGCATATCTTATGCCAAACTATGTGAAATCCTCTATGTGTAGAGATGTTTGAAGTGATCAAATGAATTTGGGAAATAGAGTGTGGCCAATGTGCCGAAAACTTGAATTATAATTGTATAATATCAAGATTGAAAAAGAAGGATTCAAGAATAATTGGTGCAATTATTTGCTTATGCCTTTGATGTGTGTTTTATTGTGGGTTGGTGTACCCCCTCTATTGATTTGGAAGATCCCCTGGTGTTTAAAGTTCCATTGTCAATAAACTTGAGGTGCTGATCTCTGAGATATTGTATATGCCGAGGATTCATGGTTCCTCTTATGTGTACTTGACATCTTGAATTGAATGGCTTGTTGTTGAAATTGATATTGATATGAAATATGTGGAAATGATGTGAAATGTGGGAAATAAGAGATTGAGTTATGAAATATGGCCTAGTGCTAAGTATGTTGTAATGATTGTGGCCTCATGTGCCGATTAATTGATATATGAACCCTATGGACGGGCTATGAAATGCATAGGTGTATAATATGATATGTGAACCCTATGGACGGGCTATGAAATGCATAGAGGTATAATATAAAATGTGAAACCTATGGACGGTCTATGAAGCGCATAGGTGTATAATATGATATGTGAGCCCTATGGAAGGACTATGAAATGCAGCCTAGAGGTATGGAAATTATGTAAAAGCTATGTGATCCCTTTTATTTGGTAATGTGGTGATTGTTTAAAGCTTTTGTTAAACCCTTATGATTTCCTTGTCCTTGCATAGATATGTTTTTAAATAGAATCTAAATTACAAAATATTTCATGCACATGCTCTTTGAATTAGATGTATTATTCACAAAGTCTCTTGATCACAGTTCTCTTACTTACACCTTCCTATGGAATTAAGCTCTATAATTATGTTCCTGAATTGAGTTATAGCACTATTGATACTTCCCACTTTCTTTTCCTAAATTCTCAACAAGGGACTATTCTCGATGAATTTTTTACAGAAACTTTTTATTTAAATGGACAACATCTTCTCACTTGTGCTTATACATGCACCGTCGTAAAATTTACCTATGTGGTGTCAAGTTCCATGTAAAGCATCCCAGTGTTGCGATCCTTCTCGAGTCACTCCTTTTTTTTCTCACCGATGTATATGGCTTCTATTGTTTGAATAGTCACTCTACTCTCTTGCGAGTATCATCATGAAACCTTCTCACTGTCTAATAACATACAGGCATATCTCAATGCCTATCATAGGAGTGCATATCAATCGAAATGGTCACCGTGTGCATAAAGTCTCTCTGAAAAATTGAGATCCTCACATCCCCATTACAGAATATCTTGTGTTGCCATGACTTTCGTGTCCACTTGGGACATCTCGCAGCAAGTAGCTCACTTTGTCCTAGTATTGTGGTTGCTCGTGGCATGGTCATATATTGTAGGGGGAGTTAATATAGTAGAAGTATGTCCAGCTTATAACAAATAATTATTTTCTCTTTATGTCTCCACAATGTGTTAATTTTATTCCTTATTTAGTGAATTCATTGTGCTAATTCCCAATACTTCTACGATAACCATGAGAGAACATGCCCTTCTATGTGTCACTATGACACCTCTGTTTCCAAGTCAAAACCTATGGAGAGCTCGTCATGAACATCTGCAAACCTTCTATGATTATTGTGCACTGTCTCATTGAGTTTGGCTGTCTTTACACCCTCAACTTCTAGAATCATTGACTATGTCGTGTCATGTGCGGGGAGTTTTGCTACCCTTGGTATTTCACCTTCTTGGACTGTATATGAGAGTTATTTGTCTTTCTCCCCGGAGTATCATGTTAATCATTTGAACCCCTCTAACCCATACATGATTTCGTCCTAATATTAAGATGTCCTAGCTATGTGGTTTCACCCGTAAAAGGTTGAGATTAGATGCCTTCAGATTTTTGCATATATCATGAGCATATTGATTGGAAGACAAGTTATTGTATCTTTACTTCTCTCATATAGTATCAATTATCAGGAAGGGGTAAGCTGTTCGAAGTATGATAATTTCATAAGTGCTCAACTTCTTTTCATCCTCATGGCCTTGTGGCATAGATTCCTTGTGTCAGTTAACATTAAGAGTGTGATTCAACATCATGTGTTTTGAAATCCATATTGCATTCAAGGTGCCAGGATATTCTCATTCTTGATAACTGGATTTTCCCTACACTCCAGGAGGTGACTGGGTCATGTACTTGAAAAGTCCTCCTTAATGGTTCTTATTGCCAGGCAGATAACCTCATGGAATACTCTGCTCAGCGCCTAAATGGATTCTTGAATAATTCCAGCCAAATCTTGGACTCCGTCGCTCTTTAATGTAATAGATTTATTGGGTATTGAAGGTTCAAACATGTCAAAGAGAAAGTATCCCCGTGTGATCCCACATATTCGATAGGTAATTTTATTGTCAGTTTATGATAGCACATCTTAGAGTAATTGTGGAAGGTCATCAAAGTTTTAGCATGGGCATTCATGTAGAGATTTAGAGTTTAGGAAGTTGAAGGGGGTTATTCTCAATACTCTCCCCTAAAGACTTTATGTGAGTTGATAATGAAGGTAGTTGGACATCCTTTGTGTATCATTCCGGTGGAAATTATTTAAGGTGAAGTTAATGGATAGTTAGCTTATGCGAGGTATCTAGATGTCATCCTTATTAGATAAGTTTGGAGGTTGGGATTTTTTTCGTAAATGTGTTATGGCAAAAAAATTGTAAGTCGAGGAAGCCACGCGGGAAGCGGAAAAATAAATGAAAGAGAAATATCCTCATCTATTCGAACAAGTCTAGTAGTGATCGTGCGAATTGTTGTCTTTAAGAAATTTGAGGTAGTGTCCAAATTTGTGCAAAGGCACCCCATTTTTTCCGAGTTGCCTTATTGTTGTAACTTCCCAATGTGTTCCAAATTTCAAATGTTGATGCTATTTGGGTAACGTGCAACCCTTGAAGTATGTAAAACTTATGTGTTAGGTAAATGATTAATGATAGTGTAGATTGGTAATGATTAATTGAAGAGTTTTTGACGTGTTAAAGTGATTGAATTGTTAAGTAACCCAGTTTAGTGCAAGTAAGTGACATTGGTTGAACCATGTGCAATTTGTGGTGTAAAGAGAATGAGCTAAGTGTAAGTTGTTTAAAATGTATGACTATGTACAAGTTGTTGAGGTAATGAATTATATACCAGTTGTAGGGATAACAAAAACTGTGTAATGGTCTTGGAAATATGTTTTGGGGGCTCTCTGACAGGAAGATAGGCCTAATTACAAAGGAAACTCTGGCAAAATTTTCAAAAATTTATGGAGTTAGCCAAATTCGGGACTATTGATATATTTCATGATGTAAAAAAGCTGAAGTTACATAAGGATGGCTAGTGAACGGACCTCAATCCTCTTTCGAGGACGAATGATCCTAAGGGGGGGAGAATGTAAGGCCCCATAAATTTGTTTTCGAGTAATTTAAGATTTCGTAGTGCCAAGGTAGGCTAAATTATTTTATTTTGTGTGCAAATTAGGATTTATGATATGATGGATATCAATTGGATATATTAATAAGTGTATAAGTCATATTAGAAGTGAATTGGGGTCTAATGAGAGCCTAAGTCTAAGCCAAGTTGGAAAATTTCATATTACACGAAAGTTGCAGATGAGTGCGCACAAGACATTATTTTGGACGATCATATCTCCAGTTATATAAGGATTTGTGTGATTAACAACCTATCAAATTAAATCCCTTTGAGTCTAGTTTCCAACATAACAAACCATTTGCCATTTGGAGATGTATACTGAAAGTTATGACTATTTTACTGGGCATGTGTCACTAGCGCGCCCAGGTGCGCGATCGCGCTAGTGGACGCGCATATTGCGAAGTATTCTGCTTCTGGATGCGCATATTAGCGTGCCCAGGTGCGCGACCGCGCTAGTGGAAGGCTTCTAAATACCCCAAGACCGGGTATAGAGGGTTCCCAAGTCATTTTTGGAGCAAGGGCTTGCTCTCTCAAGAGGGATCCGTCCCACTCTTCTTTTCTATGATCCAAGGTAAGATTTTTGGAGTATTTTGAGTTGATTACTACTCCTAAACACTGTTATTAATATGGATTGATCTTGAAAATCCATAGATTTCCATTCAAGTCCTTGAATTTATCAAGAACACCACAAGTGGGGATTCTTAAATTTTTTACTACAAGAGGTATGTCTATCAACTCCAACTACTCTATGGTGATTATTTATGTATGATAGATACATTAGAACTCATGGGATGATGATTGAAAGCCATAAGTGCCTAACCTAGGTTGTGTTGGTTGTAAAGATTATGAAATGAGTTAATTAATAAGGTTGATGGTTGGGTATGAATGAATGATCGTATATATATATGTTGTTGGAAGTTATAAATTGGTTAGGAATGATGGTAGGGTAAATTGTTGGTTAATGGTGATAGTTGGATGAACCAACACTATAGTTATGGGGTGTAAATATTTATACCTACAAGGTGTTTGATAATATGTCTAAATGGCATAAGTTATGGAATTTATTACTAATATTGGCCCTATCGAATGTTGTATTCTAGATTGAAGTTGCTTAATTGTATTGGATCCTTATAGTGTCATTAAGGGGCGAATCTGAGGTATGTATGACTAACTTTAACTCATGTAGAATCCCCTTGTTCTAACGAGCATACGGTATGTGTACCTTGTATGAAAATATGTGAATTGATTGCCTTAGTTGATTTCCATACCACAAGTTATGTGTGATTGTGAGAAATGATTCGATGTGCCTATCTTGTTATGTGAAAAGTTGGTAAAAGCTTGAGGATGTCGACATGGAAGTATGTATTTACTTATGTGAACTATTTATGAATTCGTGTGATTAATGTGCCTTGAACGTTGTTGGTTAAGTCTTCCGATATGATGGTGCAAGTAAATGGCAACAAACCAAATGTGGGTGTGTGAATATGTTTGTGTGGTAAGAGCTATATAACAAATGAAGGAAAGAAATCGTAATTTATGCAATTGGAACAACTGTGATAATAACATATATGGCTTGTCGTGGGCAGTTATCGTTGTGACATAAAATGCATATGAGCTATTGAATATGATGGAAATGGTATTGATGGCTACGAAAATTCTTGTGAATTGTTGTGGTTGTTCTTTGAGAATTGTTGTTGTTCTTTGAAAATTGTTGTTGTTGTTCTTTGTGAATTGTTGTTGTTGTTGTTGTTGTGTTGTTTGTGAATTGTGATTGTTCGGTGGGATCGGGTTGCGCGCCGCAACATGAAGTAATAAGGTGTGTGTTATGGTGATAAGGGTGGCCGAGATAATAAGGGTGGAAAGTGATCGAAATCACTATTGAAATGAACATATGAGAAAATTGTGAAATCATTGATGTGATAACGTTGAAGGGGAAAAGGAGAGACTGTGAAACTTGTTTGGCTTTGATTGTTTCTTTCACGTGTATTTGATCGTTGATTCTATTGATGTCTGTTACTTGTGTGTTATTTGATTTTACTTGGGGTAAAGTTTGTTCATACATCCCAGTACAATTCAAATGTACTGACGTCCCTTTTGCTGGGGGCGCTACATTCGTGTTATGATTGTAGGTGGTTATAGCATGTACTCCAGTCCACCGACAGTAGCATCTCCTCCACTTTCCGTCAGCTATACTGGTGAGACCCTTTCCTCTTGGGGCCCTTCGTGACTCATGCCGCTTTTCTTCCGGAGTCTATTTTGGTATTTGTGTAAGATATAGCTGGATCCTTGTTGCCGGTATTTCCATATTATTCTTTAGTTGTAGTTAGAGGCTCCGTAGACAGGTTGTGGGTAGTGTCAGGTATTGGAAATTAAAACAGAAATATTGATGCTTGGCAATGATGTATACAACTTGTAACACCTTTAGAGTGGCGAATGAAGTTGCTAATGAAAATGAAATGGAAATCGTTAATGATATATTTATAGAATTTGATTAATGGAGTCCATCTCCTATTTATTCATGAGTTAGTTTGGGTAGAATGAGACCTATCAGGCTTTCTCGGTCGGGTTTACTCGGTTGAGCACCTGTCGCGCTCCTCGGATTTTGGGGCATGACAATAATTCCCCTTGAAAATGTAAACAAATATCCAGTAGTGGATTTTCTATTATCAATGTCACCTGCCATATCAGCATCTGTATAGCCTTTCAAGATTGGATCCAATACTCCAAAGCACAAACAATCTCCCGTGTTACCTCTCAGGTACCTGAGTATCCACTTGATTGCTTCCCAATGTTTCTTTCCTGGATTTTCAAGAAACCTGCTGACAACACCAACTGCGTGAGCAATATCAGGTCTAGTGCATACCATTGCATACATTAAGCTTCCGACTGCTAAAGAATAAGGAACTTTAGCCATGTTCCTTTTCTCCTCCACTGTTGTAGGACACATCTTCTTGCTCAACTTTAGATGACCAGCAAGAGGTGTGTTGACTGGCTTAGCACTTTTCATGTTGAAGCGTTCCATTACATGTTCAATGTACTTCTCCTGAGATAGCCACAACTTTCTGCTTGTTCGCTCTCGAACTATCTTCATCCCTAAAATTTGTTGTGCTGGGCCCAAGTCCTTCATATCAAATGACTTGGACAAATCTCTCTTCAACTTTGTGATCAGCTCTTTATCTTGTCCTACAATCAACATGTCATCCACATACAACAATAATATAATAAAGTTGTTATCAGAAAATCTTTTGAAGTATACACATGGATCAGAATATGTCTTTATGTAAGTTTGACTTTTCATGAATGAGTCAAACTTCTTGTACCACTGCCTTGGTGCCTGCTTCAACCCATAAAGACTCTTATTCAGTTTGCACACCATGTGTTTCCTTTCAACTACTTCAAATCCTTCTGGTTGCTCCATATAAATCTCTTCTTCTAAATCTCCGTGAAGAAATGCAGTTTTCACGTCCAACTGCTCCACTTCAAGATCTAGGCTAGCTGCTAAACTCAAAATTGTTCGAATAGAAGTCATTTTGACAACAGGTAAGAAAATTTCATCAAAATCAATACCTTTCTTTTGTTCGAAGCCTTTAACCACCAATCGAGCTTTGTATCTGACCAGCTTTCCATTTCCATATTTCTTGAGTTTAAATACCCATTTACATTTTAGTGGTTTTTTACCCTTTGGAAGTTCAACCAGCTTGGACGTGCCATTTTTCTGTAGAGATTTCTTCTCTTCTTGCATAGCTTTCATCCACTGGTTCTTTTCTAGATGTGACAACACCTCCTTAAGACTTTCTGGCTCCCCCTCATCACTGATGAGGACATACTCTGTGGAAGGGTACCTGCATGACTCTACCCTTGGCCTCTCTGATCGCCTAAGAGGTTGAGGTTGTTCTTCTTCCTGAGTGGGGTGCTCCACTTCCTCGACACCTTCATCAAGTTGCTCCCCCTGCTCAATAACCTCACCAGGTTGCTCCCCCTGCTCGGCAACCTCGTCGGTCGTACTTTCTGCACTTGTGGGATTGTTAGAAGTAGAAGGAATAGTAACAAGGTTAGGAATTATACCATTATTCGCCTTTTCTGACATATCAGCAGCAGTTCCAACTTCACTTTCTCGGAAAACTACATCTCTGCTTCCGGTGACCTTCTTCTTTACAGGATCCCACAATCTGTACCCGAACTCTTCATCTTCATATCCGATAAATATGCAGGGAATAGATTTATCATCCAGCTTTGTTCTCTGTTCTTTTGGTACATGTGCAAACGCTCTGCAACCGAACACCTTCAGATGCGAGTAGGACACCTTCTTGTTGGTCCAAACTCTCTCTGGGATATCAAACGCCAATGGAACTGATGGACTCCTATTGATTAGGTGACAAGCTGTCTGAACTACTTCACCCCAGAATGACTTAGGCAGTTTAGCCATTCTGAGCATGCTTCTCACCTTTTCCACAATGGTGCGTTTCATCCTCTCGGCTATGCCATTGTGCTGTGGGGTTCCAGGAACTGTCTTTTCATGTCTAATCCCATAACTTGAATAGTACTCTTCAAATTCCCTTGAAGTGTACTCACCTCCATTTTCAGTTCGGAGACGCTTTAGCTTTCGACCCGTCTCCCTTTATACTAGAGCATGAAACTTCTGGAAAACTTGAAACATCTGATCTTTGGTTTTCAAAATATAAACCCATAATTTTCGTGAAGCATCATCAATAAAAGTAAAAAAATATTTGTTACCGCCCATTGATTCAATTTTCATTAGGCCACAAACATCAGAATGTACTAAATGAAGTATATTCAATTTTCTTTCAGACGATATCTGGAATGAGACTTTATGATGCTTACCAAATAAATAATAGTCACAAGGTTTTACCGTTGTACCTTTGGCATAAGAAATGAGTGATTTCTTGGCAAGAATATGCAATCCCTTCTCGCTCATATGACCCATTCTTTTGTGCCACAAATCTGGAGAAATCTCATCTTGTGTCGCGCTCAATTCACCTTGGCATATTTCTGCATTTGTCCTGTACAACGTGCCACGAGCAACTCCCTTTGCAATCACCAATGATCCCTTAGTGAGTCTCCACTTTTGATTTGCAAAATAGTTCTCGTATCCATCTCGGTCTAAAGCAATTTCCGAGATCAAGTTCATCCGCAAATCAGGTACATGTCGCACGTCTTTTAGAACCAATGTGCATCTGACATTTGTCTTGATAAAAATGTCACCAATCCCCGCAATGTTTGAGTAACTTGTGTTACCTATTCTCACAGTGCCGAAATCACCTGTTATATATCTGCAAAAAAGATCTCTTACCGGTGTGGCATGATAAGATGCCGCTGTGTCAATTACCCATTCCGACTCTGGACCTGACAGGTGCATGCATTCCTCTTCCACATTTATAAAGAGAACAACATTATCATTGTTTTGCACCATGACGGTTGTGTTGTCGTCATTCTTCTAGCCACTGGTTTCACCTTTGCCCTTCCTTGGATTTGGGCAATCTCTTTTGAAGTGACCTGGTTGATCACAGTTGTAGCAATTTCTGGCTCTTGATTTGGATCGGTTCTTTGACTTCCCACGAGCTCCGGATCTACCATAGTTGCTTGAACTCCTTTGATAACTCCTGCCTCTACCTTCTGTGATGAGAGCCTGTCCTTGATTTTCAGGCTTCTTTCTCATTTTCTCATTGAGTAGAAGAGCCGATTTGACATCTTTCAACTCAATAGTAGTCTTACCGTGCAGGATGGTTGTTGCCAAATTATCGTACGAAGATGGCAACGAGTTCAATAGCAATATGGCTTTATCTTCTTCCTCGATTTTCACTCCGAGATTGGCAAGCTGTGTGACTAGTCCGTTAAAAATATTTAAATGTGACAAAAAATTTGTACCTTCACCCATGTGTAGGGCATATAACTGCTTCTTCAGGTACAATATATTTGTCAGCGTTTTGGACATGTATAGGCTTTCCAACCTTGTCCAAATTCTACGTGTAGTGTCTTCATCAATGATGTTATTTACCACATCATCTGATAAGTGCAACCTGATTGCACTAGCAGCTCTTTCATCCAAGTCAGCCCAATCCTTAGCTTTATGGTATCAGGCTTTTTGGCATCAGCATCTAGTACCTTGTGTAATCCTTGTTGGATGAGCAGATCCATCATCCTTCTTTGCAATGTTAAGAAACTGTTATCTCCGTTGAATTCTCGTACTTTACTCCGGACATTTTTATTTTTCACCGAGTCTACTACCGACAGTGAATAGTATTTCAGTGAACGAGCAGAACCTGTGCTCTGATATCAGTTGTTGGGAATAAACCCAACAAAGATAATATTCACGGTAATAAAAGCGGAATAATAATATTGCACCGAGATACGTTAATTAACAAGAATAAAAGAGTAACGACACCAAGATTTTTACATGAAAAACCCTTTTAATAAGGGAAAAAACCACGGCCCCGAGAGGAGCAACTGATATCAATATAGTAAGGAATTTTATATTTTGTAGGTCCGAGTAAAATACTTCAAAGACCACTACAACACTCAAAAGAAATAACCCTCTTTTGATATTCCCACCTCACTACAATATCGCTCACTCTCTATTTTTTTCACAGACTATTTTCTTATACTCTGTCTATGAAACTTCACTCTTTCTTTTGTCTCTTTTGGTGTTAGTAAAAAATGAAAGCCGAAGCTCTCATTTTATAGGCAAAACATCGCCTATCACGTTTGATAGTTTTCATCTGCACAAATTTGACATGCAGAAGATAAAAAAACATGGGCGGCAGCCAACTTTGAGAAAAAAGGAATCAATTAAGGAAGAAAAATCTTCCTTAAATAATGGGGGTGGACCCACACTTAATAGATATAAAAACACGCTCTCAAGTGTGGATTTGAACCATTTTTAATAAAGCAAACATGTGAATTTTTTCTTGCCGATAGATAACACGACTTGATTCATGACCTATGTATCCTCTAATTCGCACCATATTAAATTAAATGACCACTCTTCTATAAGATTAATATTTAATCGTCCTAAGACTGCTTATTGTAATCTCAACAATATACATTAGATTTTCAATTCCATGAGCAAACACAATTTCTCTTTCAAGTGCTAAATGAGTTTAATCATAGAGCTCTCTTCCAACCAATAAAAGGACATTCTCAAGACACAAGAAACCTTGAGGGTGAGAAAAAAGTACAGTCTAAAAATAGAAGGAAATGAATAAAACAAGCAAAATTTTTATAATGCAAATCAATTACTCTTCCCTTTGGGATTCTTTTGCTACATTAACTAGCAATTTAGACTCCTCTAGTTCTTTTCCATTTGGTTTCTTTACAAACTTTACCACAACCCCATTACTACTATTGTTCTTGTTCATTAACCTTGTACTACTTTGTATCATGCCCATAGATCTTGACTTGCTCAACCTTACTGTAGACATCTTCACAGCCAATCCTCCTTTCCTCCTAGTGTTGGCCAGATCTAACGGTTCAGATTCAATCTCATCAAGAGAACCAATAGATTTTGATCTAATAACGGGTTGGATTTCTTGCTTTCTATTTCCACCAATCACAACACTTCTTAATTCTACGCTCGTCACATTGGATACTTTCCTGTTTCTTCTACTTCCTACTCTCGAGATCTTGACAATTTCCATACTATCATCCAGGGGCTCGTATTCAACCACGCGCGTCGACTCTCTCACGCGCCCTACGCGCCGCCCTATGTTATTCCATATTGGCGAGCTCATCCGTTTATGCACCATTTTCAACCACTCCACTACTTCCGCCATCGCTGGCCGTTTTTCCGCCGTCTTTCTAACACAACGCGCCGCCACCACCGCCAGCTGCCGTAAAACACCATCGTCCTCCGGCGAACCGATTCTCGGGTCACAAATCTCTGCATATTCGCCGGATTTAATCAGAGGCACCGCCCAATCCACTACTGACGGCGGACTATAATTGACATCAATTGCATTCCGACCACTGATAATCTCGAGCAGCAAAATCCCAAAGCTAAAAACATCGGACTTTGTACTGAGATCGCCGGGTGCAAGATAAGCAGGATCCAAATATCCTAACGTACCGGCCGGCGGCGTACTTTTTACTATAACGTCTTCCACGTGTCCTCTCAAAGACAAACCAAAATCACCAAGACGAGCACTGAAATTCCCATCGATTAAAATATTCGACGATTTTATATCTCTGTGAATCACCGGTGGGTTGGAACAATGCAAAAAATGAACTCCCTTTGCAATTTGCAGAGCGAAACGGACTCTTCGGGCCCAATTAGGAGGTTTAGAAGAAGAATGAAGTAATTCATATAAAGAGCCATTAGGCATAAACTGAACGACGATTAGTTTATTCTGGTTGTTGTCCACTGCGTAACCAAGTAAGTTAACGAGCCTAGGGTGGTGAACTCGGGAAAGAATTTCGATCTCATTTTCAGCTGGGGAATTAGCAGAACTGTTACGGGATTGAGTTTGTTTGGTTTTTTTAACGGCTACGGTATTGAGTTTATATTGATGAAGATGAGCTTTGTAGACATATCCATGGCTGCCTTTGCCGAGAAGATTGTCTTGAGAGAATGCATTGGTAGCTGAGTGAAGATCAGAGTAAGAAAATTCTCTGATTTTGATATGGGTGTGATTTTTTTTGGTTAAGTTGGGCCAGTTGTAAGAATCGCAGGTGGCAATTGCAGATTCTGCATTGCATGAAAAATAACCCATAATAATAATATAAGTTAATAAGAGGAATTAGAAAAGTGTAGTAATGTAGGATCTGAAAATGAAGAAATATTGGCGAGCAGAGAAAGGGAGAATAGTGAAGTGTGAAAAGAGAGAAGGCAGAGGCCATAACTGAGGGAAGAAGGGAAGAGTGAGTGGGTGAAAGTTTGAGGTGGTCGTAAAGACATAAAAAGCGGTGGTAAACGGACGGATCTCTCTCTTTCTTTTATTTTTACAGCTTTTTTGAGATTGGAAACTTGTGAAATGTGTACCCCCATACAAATTGAAAAATCAAAACAGATTGCCGAATACGTCCATCAAGTATCTTCCTTGTAACAATGTGTCAAGTCAGTAAGTTTTATGTATTTATATAATTTAGATCAGTTCAAAATATAATTGTACATAACTCAATTACTAGTAGTATTAAAATTATATTGATGGTATCAACAAATTGTCAAACAGTCTCTTATATCTTTTTTCAATATTTGATAGAAATTTCATTCAATTATCTTTTGGCTATGTTAATGTCAAAAATATCTTTTGACAATGTGTTTACAACTTGCTTTACTTTCCGTCCTTGGAAAATGCTCTCCACATTTCACATTCACATTTCACATTTATATATAGCTTTGGAGCTTGCTCTTTCGTTGCGGGGCATTTGCATCTATATCCGTTTTTTGTCCAATATTTTAACTTGTGCTCGCTTTGCAAAAAAATTACAATCGTACCCGCTTTTTCACATAACTTCAGCACACGGGGTTGAAGTAGCAAAGACAATTACACAAAACTTCAGCATTTTAGTAGCCGGGCCTGAAGTTCAGCTCTAGAGCTGAAGTTTTCAAGTTATAAAATAAAAACTTCAATCTCTAGAGCTGAAGTTTGCCAGTTATAAAATAAAAACTTCAGCTCTAGAGCTGAAGTTTTTGTTCAGTAACCCGGAGAGCTGAAGTTTCCCAGTTATAAAGGGAAGCTGAAATTTTTTAAAAAGTGAATACGGATGCAAACAAAAAGACAAAGCGGCTACAGGTTAAAAAGGGGCGCCCAAATAGGGCGCCCTGTGCAATTTTTACTTCGTTGTGGGTTCGGCCCAGCGGCGGAGCCGCATTATTTTAAGTGACAATCTTTTGTTGGAAAATTATATGGATTAAACAAATGAAATTTATATTTGTATGAATATATAATATGTATTACTTTTCTTAATTTATTTGTGTATTTAATTCTTTAAATATTGACACCCCCTAAATGAAAATTTTAGTTCTGCTATTGATTCGGTCAAACCTAATAGCGTTGTTTCAAATTCTGTGTTTGTCTTACGAAATTTATTAAATAGGTACAAATTATTATTTTGAAATACAGTAACTTAAAAAGATTAGAATATCGAATTCATAAATTTTAAATCTCGTCTCCGCCTCTTGTTGGAAGGAATTATTTTCTCAAAACCTAGCACATATAAAAAATACATATTTAGAAAGTAAAATAAGAGGTATGTAAGCTGATTTCAGGGAGACAATGCTGCAGCCAGGATTTATACGAGGAAACGGGGAAAATAATTCTGCAGGAAAAAAGAGAAAGGAATAAAGTATTTTAGAACAGTTTTCCTATAAAATTTTCAAAATCTTAAGGGTTAGAGTTTAATTACAGAAACTAATGGGACAATTAGGTTGCATTCTCTTTGGCTCTCCGCCCAAGTGTTTTATGAGATTAATTTATTTAAGAAAGGAGAGAAAGAGTAGCTCTTGAAATTTGCACCACGCATAAGTAACTTTTCCTTTTAGTGACGTTGACGTTATTTGAGATGAATGGAAAGTTACATGTCGATTATGTAATAGAAGAACATGTAAATGTAATTGCATTAATTAATGAGATAAGAAAAATTTAATTAAGAAATAGAGGATCCAAGATGTGCCCGTTTCTTTATAAAATAGAAACAACCACATAAGCAAGTAGTCCGGTGAATAAAGTATTCATACATGATTCAGAAAAGAATCTCACTCTAAGAAATGTGATATAAATAGTTTACTTTCATTAATGGTTTTGCTTTCACAGTTCGAATTCATGATTTATACGTCACAAAAATTAAAGTTAATTGGAATTTTTTCATTTTTATGAAGATAAAATCGAATTTTATAAACGAAGAATCTTTTGATAAAAAGTGTTTTATTCCTTGCAGGACCTATCCGATACGAATTCAAGTTGAATCTATAAAATTTGAGTACCTAATAGGTAAAAGCACAAGAGAAAAATCAAAAGGTTGATTGGTGTACAGAACTTGAAATACTAGCATTGTATTCAAAAATATAGTTTAGAGATGCGAAGCAGTGGCGTGCAAATGGCTTAGAAAAAGGAGAAGAGGGGAATATCTCGGGGACGTGATTCGAAAACAGTAGGGTCAAAATGTCCCCTTTGCCTTATGCTTTTCATATTCATTTACTCATTGCATCTACTTTAATTATTTGGTGCTTCTCTGCTTTTAGTCTCCTTTTTTAAATAAGTATGTAATGTACTGTCAGTAGTGTTTCATTTTTATTATTAAAGTATCATATACTTTAACCATTTGCGACACAGTTTTATGCAACCCAGATGGCCAAAGAGAAGAAAATATGGTTGTACACTTACTCTTTCTTTTGTGTTTTCACTATTCCTCTTGAAGAGAGAATCATCAATTGGCTGACTCCCGCTTTAGGCTTACTAAGATCTAGGTTTAATGCACTAAAGATATGACCTATTGGTCAAAGAAATGTATTGCGAATCATAAGGTGTCTGATTTAAATTCCAACCCAGGCTAAAACACTAGGTGATATTTTTTATTTTTCTAAGCTTTGACAGATAGAGTTACCAGGTAACTGATCTGATAGAAGATAGCAGATTTCCTCATGGAACTAGTCGAAGTGTGCATAAGCTGACTCGTCGGAAATTATGACTATAAAAAAACAAAATTAGGCTTAATACGTCATTAGATATACTGAACTTCTTTAACAGGCATTTACAGCTTGTTTAGATGGTTATTCCTCGTTGTATTGTATTGTATTGTTATTCCAAAACAATGTTTGTTTTGATTGTTTTATTAAAATTGGTTGTATTGTATTGTTAAATCCATTGTTCTGGAACAATGAAAAGTCCCCTTTTTTGAAACAACCGATTTGGTGTGGTATAATTGTTTCCTATTTTTCTTTCCAATTATGCCCTAACTTATTACTCCATAATTCTATTTTACCCTTTATCTTTTTTCTATTTTAGCTCCAAATCTCCAACTTATAACCTGTTTTATTTTTTTCCAGACCAATGTTAAAGGTGTTTTGTTACCTCCTGTTTTATTTTTTTCTCCTAATTTGCTTGTAACTCAATTCTAATTAGTTGTGCTCCTTGTTAGGTTTTGGATGTATTTAATTAATATATTAAATACTTAAAAGAGGGTGATTGGAAAATGGAGGGAAATAAATTTTTGAGTGAAATTTTGAGTCCCCCTCGTAAATGGACATTGTCCCATATTGGAAGAATAAGAGGTATTTTATGGGTATATAAGCAATTGCTCTTCTTCTAGCTCTTAAAGAGTTGAGAAGAAGGCAAGCCTCGCGTCGTCGTCGTCGTCGCTCGCTCGGCATCGGCATCGGCATCGGCATCGATCAAATGATCGATTGATTGATTAATTTTTTGGACCAAATTTATTTGTTTATTTTAATAACAGAATATTAATATTAAATAAATATTAATATTTAAATCAATTTCAGTTATCCAAATTTCAGTTTTCTATTTTTGTAACAGAAAATTAATTACCCATCCATTTATGTAATGACATTTATGTTGTGGTCGTTTTGCAGAAACAGTCGACTTCGACTTCGCCATCGGCATCAGATTCAGATTCGAATTCGGTCAAATGATCGATTGATTGATTAATTTTTTGGACCAAATTTATTTATTAATAGTAAAATATTAACAAAAATGTTATTAAATATTTATTTTATTAACAGAATATTAATATTAAATAAATATTAATATAAAAACCCATTTCAGTTTTCTGTTTTTGTAACAGAAAATTAACTACTCATCCATTTATGTAATGTCATTTATGCTGTGACCGTTTTACAGAAACAGCCATTATGAAAAGTTGCACCTCTTCAGATTTCAGCCCAACTTTGGCTATAAATACAACACTATTCTGCTCAGAATTTCCCTATGATTTTCTGAGTTTCTTCTCCTTCTTCTGCATACTTTTAGCATCAAACAAAGCAAAAAAGTAAGTGTGATTTGCTACCGAACTTTATGTTCGCTGAAACACTTGGGTTTGAAGTACCACTACACCAGTGTGTAATTCGTTCTATCCTGGGAGGAAATAATCCATAACCTTGGGTACTAGGAGGGGATTAAATTCCTTAAGGAAACACTGTGAATTCAGTGGGCTCGAATTGATTTTTTTGTTATTTCTTTTTATGTTCATTTCTGTTTATATACATTTATATTTCCAGAATTATTTTACAAATACAATATACTAATAAGCTTAAGGAATTTAATATATTTTCTGTATTTGTACTTACTGTTTCTGGAAGAGTAAAACCTTTGTAATTTTTTACTCTATTAAAATCTACGTGATTTCAACGTTTGCGTCATTCTTTTACAAAAATGACTAATGAGAATGAGAACCAAGTTGTTCCAATGGTGACTGTCAATGCCTCAACAAATCGAACGACACCGGCAGCATTGGCATCGGCGAAAAAACCCGAATTTTTTTTCGGGATTGATTTCAGGTGCTGATAGCAAAAGATGTTCTTCTATTTGACTACTCTAAGTCTCAGAAGTTCATCAAGGAAGATGTTCATGTGTTGTCCGATGAAACTCCAGAAACTGAACGCTTTATCGTGATTGAGGCGTGAAAGCATTCAGATTTTTTGTGCAAGAATTATATTCTAAGCGGGTTGAAAGATGCTTTGTATAACGTCTACAGTGGCGTGGAAACGTCAAAGGAACTGTGGACTGCGCTTGAAAAGAAATACAAAATCGAAGATGCCGGGTTGAAAAAATTTGTTGCTGCAAAGTTTTGGACTACAAAATGGTAGATAGCAAGACTGTTATTACCAAAGTCCAGGAATTGCAAGTAATTATTCAAGATCTCCTTGCTGAAGGTATAAATTAAATTAATATTGATGTTGAAAGTAATAATCTTAGTATTTTTACTAACAGAAATTTCATTGAAGGTCTTGTCATCAATGAAGCATTTCAAGTAGCAGCGATGATTGAAAAGTTGCCTCATTTGTGGAAGGACTTAAAAAACTACTTGAAACACAAACGCAAGGAGATGTCCCTTGAAGATCTCATTGTCCGGTTGAGAATCGAAGAAGACAATAAAGCTGCTGAAAGGAGAGGCCATAGAAACTCCACAATAATGGGAGCAAATATTGTTAAAGAGAACAAAAAGAGGAAGAAGACTTCTGGACCGAAATACAACCCAAGCAAGAAGCGGTTCAGTGAAAACTGCTACAACTGTGGAAACCGGACACTCAATTCTAATTAGTCGTGCTCCTTGTTGGGTTTTGGATGTATTTAATTAATATATTGAGTACTTAAAAGAGAGTGAATGAGAAATGGAGAGAAATGAAATTTTTGAGTGAAATTTTAAGTCCCCCACCTCCCCCCGTAAATAGACATTGTCCCATATTGGAAGAGGAAGAGGTATTTTATGGGTATATAAGCAATTGCTCTTCTTCTAGCTCTTAAAGAGTTGAGAAGAAGGCAAGCCTCGCGCCGCCGTCGTCGTCGTCGCTCGCTCGCTCGGCTCGGCTTCGGCTTCGGCTTCGGCTTCAGATTCAGATTCGGATTCGGATTTGGTCAAATGATTGATTGATTAATTTTTTAGACCAAATTTATTTGTTAATAGTAAAATATTAACTGAAATGTTATTAAATATTTATTTTAATAACAGAATATTTATATTAAATAAATATTAATATTAAATCCATTTCAGTTATCCAAATTTATTTGTCTGTTTTTGTATCAGAAAATTAACTACCCATCAATTTTCCCTCTTTAATATTGAGTAAATAGTCATTTATGTAATGACATTTATGCTGTGGCCATTTTGCAGAAACAACCATTCTGAAGAGTTGCACCTCTTCAGATTTAAGCCCAACTTTGGCTATAAATACAATACTATTCTGCTCAGAATTTTACTACGATTTTCTGAGTTTCTTCTCCTTCTTCTGCATAATTTTAGCATCAAACAAAGTAAAAAGTAAGTGTGATTTGCTACCGAACTTTGTGTTCGCTGAAACACTGGGGTTTGAAGTACCACTATACCAGTGTGTCAGTGTGTAATTCGTTCTATCCTGGGAGGAAATAATCCATAACCTTGGATACTAGGAGGGGATTAGATTCCTTAAGGAAACATTGTGAATTCAGTAGGCTCGAATTAATTTTTTGTCATTTCTGTTTATGTTCATTTCTGTTTATATTCATTTATATTTTCAGAATTATTTTACAAATACAGTATACTAACGCTCCTTTATTTTGCCTTTTTCTGTCTCGCTCCTTTGTTCTGCTTCCTTATTGTATTTTGCCTTCTTCTGTTTTGTTTTTTAAAATTATTTTTATACATAATTTTGATAAATTTAATATTTAAACAATTGAGGGTATTTTAGTAAACTTATCAGTTACAGTACAGTGCGATACAGTCAAACCAAACAACAAAATATTATTTAACAATAACAAACAATACAATCTATCCAAACATTGTATTCATAAAACGATACGATATAATACGATACAATATAATACTGTACATTATAAAACGATATGGAACACTGATCCAAACAGAGATGAAATAAAATCTGATCAGTCCAACTTAGGATTTTTTAGTACCAAGTCCAGCTAATTTTCCGGCAACCATAAATAAAGAGTCATAAATTCTGTCCAACTAGAACGACGACTTATTGCACTTGTAGGATATAAATAATTAGTGGTAATAATCTATGAAGTCTTTATGAAACAGGCTATGAATTTGGAAAGAAAATAAGAATAAAAGTAGCTAGGGGTTAGTGATTTTGGACTATATAGATATAGGTAAATTGGAAAAGGGTTAAATATATTCCTCTACTTTCAAATATTGTTTACATGTACCCTTCGTTATACTATTGGGCTATCTATACCCCTGCCGTCATAATATTGGTTTATCTATACCCCTATTATCATACTTTGAAACAAAAATATCCCTATTTTTGGATGGAGTGCCACGTGGCAACACCATATTATAAAAAACTGAAAAAAAATATTTTTTCTTCTCCAACAAAATATTTTTTTCAGTTTTTTTTAAAATTTCTTTTTGTAAAAATTGAAAAAATAAATTTGTATAAACTGAAATTTTTTTGTAAAAACAGAAAAAAAAAATCATTTTTTAAAAGCTGAAAAAATTATTTTCAACAAAATATTTTCGTTTTTGAAAAATATTTTTTTTCATTTTTTAAAAGAATTTTGTTATGTAAAAACTGGAAAAATAAATTTGTAAAAACAGAAAAAAAATATTTTTTGTTTTTTAACATAATATTTTTGTTTTTTCAAAACTGAAATTTAAAAAAAAAAACTGGAAAAAACTGAAAATAGGACCCAGGTTGTGGGGATTTTTAAAAACGGGTCGGGTAATAAAAAAGAAATGAGTCGTTTTAATATGGTGATGCCACGTGGCACTTTACCCAAAAATAGAGGTATTTTTATTTCAAAGTATGACAATATGGGTATAGATAAACCAATAGTATGACGGTAGAAGTATGAATAACCCAATAGTATAACAAAGGGTACATGTAAACAATATTTGAAAGTAAAGGGGTATATTTAACCCTTTTCCGTAGGTAAATTCACAATCAATTCTGATGAGTAGTTCACATTAATTGTTACGCATTTTCTTTTTTTCTTTTTCTTATTTCCAACATTATTCCATCTCTTTGGCGTTTAATTCAAACAAAGATAAAAGCACCCCTAACTTGATTACAAATTTACAATTGTCAAATCCAATTTTTTTTTGGATAGGTAGCTTTTCATTTCAGCTACCTAACTTAATTTCGCCCTTCAAATTTCAAAATAATTACTGCACAATAATTTGGTGTAATTTGTAGATCCACTTAGCAAAAGTGCCGACCAATCTAAAAATCTACAGAAAATGATACTGTATAATTACTGTAAAAATAATAGTAACATATATACAAAAAATGTATATATTTTATACACTTTTTTGACTACAACAACAACAACCTAGTATAATCTCATAAGTGGGGTATGAGGAGGGTAATATGTACGCAGACCTTACCTCTACCCCGAGGGGCAGAGAGGCATTTCCAGGAGACCCTCGGGTCAAGAAAGCAACAAGAGACAATATATTAGTACTATTAATAGACTCATAATAAAATAACATAAAATAATATAGAATACATAATATAACATAAAATACCAAAATAACAGCAATATAGGAAATACGAAAAAGATGGAAAGTACACTAATAACCAACAGATAAGGCCCAACATCAGTAGCATCCTAAGACTAAATCCTAGCTGGCTAGTCTCACTCTAATGCACTGTAGAAATATTCACAACTTTCCCCTAACCTACAACCTTAATGCTCGACCTCCACAATTCTCTGTTAAGGGTCATGTCCTCAGTAATCCTAAGTCGCGTCATGTCCTGCCTGATCACCTCTCCCTAATACTTCTTAGGTTTTCCTCTACCTCTCCTCGTGCCCACCACAGCCAGTCGCTCACACCTTCTCACCGGAGCATCAGTGCTCCTCCTCTGAATGTGCCCGAACCATCTTAGTCTTGCTTCCCGGATCTTGTCCTCCATTGGGGCCACACCCACATTCTCTCGAATATCTTCATTCCTAATCTTATCCATCCTTGTATGCCCGCACATCCACCTCAACATCCTCGTCTCTGCAACTTTCATCTTCTGGATTTGTGAGTTCTTAACCGGCCAACACTCAGTCCCATACAACATGGCAGGCCTAACCACTGCTCTATAAAACTTACCTTTCAGTAACGGTGGTACTCTCTTGTCACACATGACTCCCATTGCTAACCTCCACTTCATCCACCCCACCCATATACGGTGTGTGACATCCTCGTTGATCTCCCCGGTCCCCTAAATAACTGACCCAAGGTATTTGAAACTGCCTCTCTTAGGGATAACTTGAGAGTCAAGCCTCACTTCCACTCCCGCTTCCGTCGACTCGGTCCCAAATTTGCACTCGAGGTATTCTGTCTTCGTCCTGCTCAACCTGAAACCTTTTGACTCAAGGGCATGTCTCCAATCCTCTTGCCTCTCGTTGACGTCGCGTCGTGTCTCGTCAATTAGGACTATGTCATCAGCAAATAGCATACACCATGGCACCTCCCATTGAATATGATGCGTTATGGCATCCATCACCAGGGCAAATAGGAAAGGGCTGAACGCAGACCCTTGGTGCAACCCCGTAACAACTGGAAAATGCTTGGAGTCGCCTCCTACTGTCCTAACCCGAGTCTTAGCTCCATCATACATGTCTTTAATCACCCTAATATAGGCAACCGGGACCCCTTTAGCCTCTAAGCAGCTCCATAAGACCTCTCTAGGAACCCTGTCGTACGCTTTCTCTAGATAGATAAACACCATGTGGAGATCCTTCTTCTTATCCATGTATTGTTCCACCATCCTCCTAATAAGGTGGATAGCTTCTATGGTAGATCGCCCCAGCATGAACCCGAACTGGTTGTCTGAAATAGACACCGTCCTTCGCACTCTCATTTCTACCACTCTCTCCCAGACTTTCATGGTATGACTTAGTAATTTGATACCCCTATAGTTGTTACATCTCTGGATATCGCCTTTTTTCTTATACAACGGAACCATTGTACTCCACCTCCACTCTTCATGCATCCTATTAGTCTTGAATATAATATTAAACAACCCAGTAAGCCATTCCAATCCTGCTCTACCCACACACCTCCAATGTTCAACAGGAATTTCATCTGGCCCGGTAGCTCTACCCCTCCTCATCTTACACATTGCCTCCATGACCTCATCGACCTCAATGTCCCTACAATAACTTAATTCATTGGGGCTGTCGGCATTCTTCAATTCACCTAGTACAATATCCTGATCCCCTTCTTCATTTAGAAGTTTATGAAAGTAGGTCTGCTATCTCCTCTTAATCTGGTCATCCCCAATCAAAACTTTGCCGTATCATCTTTTATACACTCTTTTGACTACCAGATGTAAATAGTTTCAGCCGCTGGCTAAAAGTGATATTTTCCCATTAATCTTAGTGCCCGATCAATTGCCACAAAATCTTAAATTAGAATAACTTATACTTCCTCAGTTCCATTTTATTGAATCTATTTTCTTTTTGGTCCGTTAAAAAAAGAATGACATATTTCTAAACTTGGAAACCATTTAACTTAAACTTCCAATTTTGCCCTTAAAGAGAAGATTTAATAACCACAAATATACTGGCATGTTTGCAACCACAAGTTTCAAAAGAATTATAGTCATACAAATATTCTAACTTATTTAGAACCACAAATTTCAAAAGTCTTCATTTTTTGCTTAAACTTCGTGCCAAGTCAAACATGTTCACATAAATTGAATCGGAGTGGTAACATTCCACTTCGGCATATCCTCAAACAGGTCGAGCAATGAATTTTGTACAATTTGATTGAGCAAACTCATGAAGGAGTAAGTCGTCTATAAAAACTTGTCCTTGTTCTTTTCGACAAACTATAACAAAGTAATTAATTCAATGATCTTAAATTAGATACTTGTTTGACTTTAAGCAAATCAATCAATATAGTTGAAGAGGTAAATCCTAGTTAAAAATAATTAACTCTAGATCCGAGATGAGTAGGAAAAATAGAGAAACATAGACAGCGATTATGATCAGATTTAATGGCATAAGTCAAGATGCATTAAGTAACAAAATATGAATAAAGGAAAAGATTCACCCGATCTTCAGTGGAACGGATCTTCTTTCATTTAATAAAGATCAATAGTAGACAAATACAATAACCTTATGACCTTTTTTGGATCCGATGAAGGTATGGGATCACTGATCCTCTCAATTCTTTGGAGAGGTTTACAAATTTTCTAGAAAGAGGGAGAGGGAGACCGAGAGAGAGCCCCCATTTTTTGGGAAGTCCTCCCCTCCACTTTATAAGGGGGGTATCCATAGAAAATCCTAAAAAAAGTACAATTTTGAGGGAATATTCGGTATAATATTCCTTTTGAGTATTCCAAAGCAAACTAGCTGTTTAATGACGGTCCGACCTTGTCCTGTCTGACCACGACCTTATATCTATGTGTGCCGAATATCCCTGATCTAATTTTGACCCATACAGTTAGTCCCTCCGCTTATCGAGGTTGTCTCTTGGTCGAGCTCGATGAGCGGACTTCATTAATTGTAATTTTGAGAAATTCGGATGGGGAGTTCGACTAGTGTGGATCGCGACTGAGGGTGCCGATATTTAGGTTAGTGGTATCCCCGTGGGCTGAACTTTAGTAGAGTTCGATCAAGGCCAATGACTTGAGTGATGAGTCGATCGAGAAGGTGGTAGAATTGGAGTAGGCCATCGAGGCCGAAATGGCGGCACCAAAGGAAGTTATTTGCGCCCACAGACCTGGACGGGCGAGTAGGCCAAATGTGAATTCGGACGAGTTCGAGTGTTGATTCGGACGGGGTCGAATGTTGTTTCGGACGAGGACGAAAGTTTATTCAGACGAGGCCGAAGGTTGATTCGGTCGAGGCCGAATGTTATTTCGGTCAAGGCTGAATTCTTCTTTTTTGGCGATGTCCCTTGGCCCTAAGGGTCGACCCCCTCTTTTTTAGCGATGGCCCTTGGCCGCAAGGTCGATTCGGACGAGGCCGAATTCTTCTCTTTGGCGAAGGCCCTTGGCCTTTGGGGTCGACCTCCTCTCTTTGGTGATGGCCCTTGGCCATAAGGGTCGACCCCCTCTTTTTTAGTGACGGACCTTGGCCGTAAGGTTGATTCGGACGAGGCCGAATCTTGATTCGGACGAGGCCAAAGGTTGATTCGATCGAGGCCGAATGTTATTTCGGTCGAGGCTGAATTCTTCTCTTTGGCGAAGGCCCTTGGCCTTAGGGGTCGACCTCCTCCCTTTGGTGATGGCCCTTGGCCTTAAGGGTCGACCCCCTCTTTTTAGTGACGGCCCTTGGCCGTAAGGTTGATTCGGATGAGGCCGAATGTTGATTCGGACGAGGCCGAAGGTTGATTCGGTCGAGGCCGAATGTTATTTCGGTCGAGGCTGAATTCTTCTCTTTGGTGAAGGCCCTTGGCCTTTGGGGTCGACCTCCTATCTTTGGCGATGGCCCTTGGCCATAAGGGTCGACCCCCTTTTTTTTTAGTGACGGCCCTTGGCCGTAAGGTTGATTTGGACGAGGCCGAATGTTGATTCGGACAAGGCCGAAGGTTGATTCGGTCAAGGCTGAATGTTATTTCGATCGAGGCCGAATTCTTCTCTTTGGCGAAGACCCTTGGCCTTTGGGGTTGACCTCCTATCTTTGGCGATGGCCCTTGGCCATAAGGGTCGACCCCCTCTTTTTTAGTGACGGCCTTTGGCCGTAAGGTTGATTCGGACAAGGTCGAATGTCGATTCGGATGAGGCCGAATGTTGATACGGTCGAGGCCGAATTCTTCTCTTTGGCGAAGGCCCTTGGCCTTTGGGGCCGACCTCTTCTCTTTGGCGATGGCCCTTGGCCATAGGGGTCGACCCCCTCTTTTTTAGTGACGGCCCTTGGCCGTAATATTGATTCGGATGAGGCCGAATGTTGATTCGGACGAGGCCGAAGGTTGATTCGGTCGAGGCCGAATTCTTCTCTTTGGCGACGGCCCTTGGCCTTTGGGGTCGACCTCATCTCTTTGGCGATGGCCCTTGGCCTTAAAGGTTGTTATTTCGAACTTATCAAAATATTAACCTGTCATCGTTTGGTCGATGTATAACTCGTTTTTTTACGAAGGCCTTTAGCCTGAGTCAGCGAGTTCGAATTGTCAATCTATGACGGCGAAGGCACTTAGCCTTAAACTTAGTTCGAACGAGGTCGAACCTGTCGATCTTTGATGGCGAAGGCCTTAGCCTTAGTCCCAGTTTGAGTGAGGTCGAACTGTAATACTTTGATGGCGAAGGCACTTAGCCTGAGTCCCAGTTCAAGCGAGGTCGAACTGTAATACTTTGATGGCGAAGGCACTTAGCTTGAGTCCCAGTTCGAGCAAGGTCGAACTGTAATACTTTGATGGCGAAGGCACTTAGCCTGAGTCCCAGTTCGAGCGAGGTCGAACTGTAATACTTTGATGGCGAAGGCACTTAGCCTGAGTCCCAGTTCGAGCGAGCTCGAACTGTAATACTTTGATGGCGAAGGCACTTAGCCTGAGTCCAAGTTCGAGAGAGGTCGAACTGTAATATTTTAGTGGCGAAGGCACTTAGCCTGGGTCCCAGTTCGAGTTAGGTCGAACTATAATACTTTGATGGCAAAGGCACTTAGCCTGAGTTCCAGTTCGAGCGAGGTCGAACTGTAATAATTTGATGGCGAAGGCACTTAGCCTGAGTCCCAGTTCGAGCGAGGTCAAACAGTAATACTTTGATTGCAAAGGCACTTAGACTAAGTCCCAGTTCGAGCGAGGTCGAACTGTAATACTTTGATGGCGAAGGCACTTAGCCTGAGTCCCAGTTCGAGCGAGGCCGAACTATAGTACTTTGATGGCGAAGACACTTAGCCTGAGTCCCAGTTCGAGCGATGTAAAACTGTAATATTTTAATGGCGAAGGCACTTAGCTTGAGTCGTAGTTCGAGCGAGGTCGAACTATAATATTTTGATAGCGAAGGCACTTAGCCTAAGTCCCAGTTCGAGCAAGGTCAAACTGTAATACTGTCACGACCTCAGTTCACCCTCCATGAACATGTCGTGATGGCACCTAGTTCCTACAACTAGGTAAGCCCAACAATGCGGAAATAATAACCTGACTTGCGAAATGATTAAATAAATCTAAACATATTAAAATAATAACTGCATGTAAGGCCTCCCGGCCTATACAACTCAAAACACAATGTGGAAGTCTACAACTCAACCCCAAAACTCGGAAACTCACGGGAACCACAGGCTAACAGAAATATAGTACGCTGCTCTAACTCCAGAATATCTAAACAACTGAGAGAAAAGGAATAAACTAAATACTAATGCTGGAATAGAATAGAGACTCCTGGTCTGCGGACGCGACAGATATACCTCGAAGTCTCCGTGTATCTCCTCGCCTCAAGGATAGCGCGCCTGAGTAGAGGTACCTGGATAATCTGCACATGAAAAACATGCGCAGGAAGGGATGAGTACACCACAACGGTACTCCGTACGTGCCAATCCTAACCTTGATTGGGTAGTGAAGAGGAAGTTCAGGGCCCTACTGAGGAAAAATATAATAATAAATTAATAGTATGAAAGAAATGGCAGTAATAATGAGTACAGTAGTGAGATAAGACAGGTCAATGAGGAAATAACAACTACACAAGAACAGAGTAAACATAGGGTAAATACAACTCAATACCAATGACAACAATGAGGGTCTCCCCGGATACCGTCCTGTAGCCCTTTTCTCAACTGTCCAGTGGATCTCCCGGGATACCGTCCCGTAGTCCAACTTATGTGCCAATCCAAAGGATCTCTCGGGATACCGTCCCGTAGTCCAACCATCAATGTGCATGGGGATCTATCAGGAATCTAACCCGCACTCCTAAAGTAGAAGTGCAGGGGGATCTATCGGGAATCTAACCCGCAGTCCCAAAGTAAATATGCAGGGAGATCTATCGGTAATCGAACCCGCAATCCCAAAGTAAACAAACAAGGGGGGAGCTACTGGAATCCCATATCCGTAGTCCCAATATAAATGCGCAATCACAACCAAAAGGTACATAGAAATGAAGTACAAAAGACGAGCAACATGTAGTACTAGCCTAGCATGCTACACGTAGTACAGTCAAGGCAATTTAAGCAATTAAGCAAGTTAAATCAACTAAACATGCTTTCCTAATCTAGCACATATTATAATTGCCAACGGAATAAAACAAATATGAAGGAAACCCAATCTCAATATTTTAAGTAAAAATTGAATTTTCAACAATTAGCTCAAGTACGCGCTCATCACCTGGCGTACAAGGCACCCAAATACCAAATAACAAATAACAAATCTTAAGGGGAAAGGTCCCCCACACAAGGTTAGACAAGCCACTTACCTCGAATCGACTCCAAAATCAACTCGAAATCACACTTTTGCCACGAGTATTCGACTCCAAATGGACCAAATCTATTCAATTCAATTGCATATCGTAAATAACATCTCAAGCAATTGATTCTACTATTTAATTCAAAGATAAAACGCGAAATTAGGCAAAATGACCAAAACGCCCCTCAGGCCAACGTCTCGGAATCGGATAATTTTCACATTTTCAGAACTCTAGTACTCTCACGAGTATAACCATATAAAATCTCTCAAATCGGAGGTCAAATACCCACTCAAAACTCAATAGTTTGATCTAAGAAGTTTCACCCAATTTTTCTAATTTTTTATCCTAAATTCGAATTTTAATGATGGATTTAGCTACAAAATGATGAAATGTAACTAGAAGGGATTAAAGAAACGTTACTCAATAGTATTCTCTTCAAAACCCTCCGAAAATCTCCCTTCCCCGAGCTCAATTTGATTTTTCTAGCTTACGAAATCTAACCTCGAAATTTCTATATCTGCACAGGCATTTCCGCTTCTGGGGACGAGGGACCACTTCTGCTGTCCCGCTTATGCGGAAAACGAGCCGCCTCTGCGACTTTCAATAAAAAAATGCAACGTCCGATTCTACGATTCAATAACCGCTTATGCGGATTTCTTACCGCTTCTGCGGTTTTCTTATAGCTGACCAGGATCGCATCTGCGATAGAAGCCTCGCAGGTGCGTAACCGCATCTGCGGTAGATCTTCCGCAACTGCAAAAAAAGCTGAGGGGGCCCAAATTCGCTCTTGCGATTGAGTGGCCGCTTCTACGGCTCCTCTTCTGGGGTTCCCAAGCTGCAAAAGCGAAAATACCAGAATAAAAAAAAAAACCAGCTGTTGCAACACTTCAAAAATTTCTCCGTTAACCACCCGAAATCATCCCGAGGCCCCCGGGACCTCAACCAAAAGCACCAATAACACCTAATACCTCATTCAAACTTGTACCAATCCTTAAACCACCTAAGACAACGCCGAAAACTCGAATTAATCAATTATTTGAGCCTAAGAACTTTAAATTCCATCAAAACATACTTTCGATAAAAAACCTAATCAAAACACGTCCGAATGACCTAAAATTTTGCACACACATCCCAAATGACATGACGAAGCTACTGCAACTTCCGGAATTCCAATCCGACCCTCGGATAAAAAACTCACTATCGAACCGGAGACTTCAAAAATTCAAACTTCGGTATTTCAAGCCTAAATGAGCTACGGACTTCCAAAATACATTTCGAACGCGCTCCAAACCCCGAAATCACCTAACGGAGCTAACGGAACCATCGGATTTCCATTCTGAGGTCGTCTTCACACTTTTCCAACTACGAACCACTTTTCAACACTTAAGCTCTCATTTAGGGACTAAGTGTCCCAAAACTCTCCGAAACCCAACACCGAACGTCCCGGCAAACCAAAATAGCAGGAATGAACTTAGGGGAAGCAGTTAATAGGGGATCGTGGCGTTAATTCTTAAGATGAACGGCCAGGTCATCACATCCTCCTACACTTAAACATTCATTCATCCTCGAACGAGCATAGAGAACATACCTGTAGTAGTGAAAAGATGAGGGTAACTGCTGCACATATCCTGCTCGGTCTCCCAAGTTGCCTCCTTGGCTGGCTAACCCCGCCACTGAACCTTCACTGAAGCTATGTTCTTTGACCTCAACTTTCTGATCTGCCTGTCCAGTATAGCCACTGGCTCCTCAACATAAGATAGATCCTTGGCCAACTAGACTGGACTGAAATCCAACACGTGCAACGGGTCACCGTGATACCTCCGGAGCATCGAAACATGAAATACCGGATGAACTCCAGCCAAACTGGGAGGTAAGGCAAGCTCATAGGCAACCTCCCCAACTCGCCTCAAGATCTTAAAAGGGCCAATAAACCTCGAACTCAGCTTTCCTTTCTTTCCAAACCTCATGACGCCTTTCATAGGCGAAACCCGAAGCAGAACCCGCTCACCAACCATATATGAAACATCACGAACCTTCATATCCGTGTAACTCTTCTGCCTGGACTGGGCTGTACGAAGTCTATCCTGAATCATCTTGACCTTCTCTAACGCATCCTGAACTAACATCTGTGCCCAATAGCCTGGCCTCACCCGTCTCAAACCAACCCGCCGGAGATCTACACCTCCTACCATATAAAGCCTCATACGGCGCCATCTGAATGCTGGACTGATAACTATTGTTGTAACCAAACTCCGCCAATAGAAAGAAACGATCCCAAGACCCTCCAAACTCAATCACACACGCACATAGCATATCCTCAAGAATGTGAATAGTGCGCTCGAACTGTCCGTGCTTTTGGGGGTGAAATGCTGTGCTTAACTCCACTCGAGTGACTAACTCCTACTGCACGGCTCTTCAGAACCGCGATGTAAACTGGTTTCCTCTGGCTGAAATAATAGAAACTGGAATACCATGTAGACGGACGATCTCCCGGATATAAATCTTCGCCAACTGCTCCGATGAATAAGTGGTATACACAGGAATGAAATGAGCGGACTTGGTCAGCCAATCCACAATGACCCAAATGGTATCAAACTTCTTCAAGGTCCGTGGGAGTCCCGATACAAAGTCCATGGTGATGCGCTCCCATTTCTACTCTGGAATCTCTATCTACTGAAGTAACCCACCTGGGCGCTGGTGCTCATACTTCATCTGCTGGCAGTTGAGGCATCTAGACACATAACCAACTATATTTTTCTTCGTCTGCCTCCACCAATAGTGCTGCCTCAAGTCCTGATACATCTTCGCGGCACCCGGATGGATGGAATACCGTGAACTATGGGCCTCTGCTAGAATCAACTCTCGAAGACCATCAATATTGGGCACACAAATCCGGCCCTGCATCCTCAATACCCCATCATATCCAATGGTCACATCTCTGGCATCTCCACGCTGAACCTTATCCTGAAGGACAAGCAAA
Source organism: Nicotiana glauca (assembly GCA_026770625.1). NCBI lineage: Eukaryota > Viridiplantae > Streptophyta > Magnoliopsida > Solanales > Solanaceae > Nicotiana > Nicotiana glauca. Next base: position 13,786 of record MU749918.1, on the reverse strand, counting down.
TGAGGGTCATCATACTGCCGCTCCCTAATACGATCAAATAAGGAAGACCGAAAAACCATACAAGTTAGGACCCGACTGGCTCCGAAAGATCCAATCTCACAAACTGGCTGGCTAAGGCCTGGACATCCATCGCCATAGGCCTCTCTGAAGCTGGTAAATATGCCAAACTACCCAAACTCTCCGCCCAACAACTCAAGGCATCCGCCACCACATTGTCCTTGCCAGGGTGATACAGAATAGTAATGTCATAATCCTTTAGCAACTCTAACCACCTCCTCTGACGCATATTTAGATCCTTTTGCTTGAGTAAGTGCTGCAAGCTCCGATGGTCAGTATAGATCTCACAAGGCACACCATATAAATAATGACGCCAGATCTTCAAGGCATGAACAATGGCAGCTAACTCAAGGTCGTGGATAGGGTAATTCTTTTCATGTAGCTTCAACTGTCTGGATGCGTAGGCAATCACCCTACCATCCTGCATCAACACCGCTCCAAGGCCAACTCTCGAGGCGTCACAATAGGCAGTATAAGACCCAAAACCGGTACGCAATATCAAAATTGGGGCTGTAGTCAAAGCTTTCTTGAGCTTCTGAAAGCTCTCCTCACACTCCTCTGTTCACTGAAATGGGGCACCCTTCTGGGTCAATCTAGTCATAGGGGCCGCAATCGATGAAAATCCCTCCAGGAAGCGACGGTAGTAGCCCGCCAAACCAAGGAAACTGCGAATCTCTGAAGCAGAGGACGACTTGGGCCAACTCTGTATGACCTCTACCTTCCTCGGATCCACTCGAATACCCTTTCTCGAGATCACGTGTCCTAAGAATGCCACATAACTCAGCCAAAACTCACATTTTGAGAACTTTGCATATAACTTCTTCTTCCTCAAGGTCTGAAGCACGGTCCTCAGGTGTTGCTCATGATCTTCCTAACTCCGGGAATACACCAGAATATCATCAATTAAAACAATAACGAATGAGTCAAGATATGGCCTGAATACACTGTGCATCAAATGCATGAAAGCTGCTGGGGCATTGGTCAGCCCAAATGACATAACAAGGAACTCGTAATGACCATACCGAGTCCTGAAGGCAGTTTTCGGGATATCTGGCTCTCAAATTTTTAACTGATTGTAACCTGAGCGCAAGTCAATCTTAGAAAACACATGTGCGCCCTGAAGCTGGTCAAACAGATCATCAATACGAGGCAAAGGATAATGGTTCTTCACTGTAACCTTGTTCAACTGGCGAAAATCAATACACATACGCATAGAACCATCCTTCTTCTTCACAAACAAGATAGGAGCACCCAACGGTAAGACACTGGGTCGAATAAAACCCTTACCAAGCAATTCCTGCAACTGATCCTTCAACTCCTTCAACTCAGGAGGAGCCACATGATACGGAGGAATGGAAATGGGCTGAGTTCCCAGCAACAGATCAATTCCAAAATCAATGTCTCTATCGGGAGGTATGCCCGGAAGATCAGTTGGAAACACATCGGGATAATCCCGTACCACTAGATCTGAATCAACAGAAGGGTTATCAACATTGACATCTCTCACATAAGCTAAATACACGGCATACCCCTTCTCAACCATACGTTGAGCTTTAAGAAAAGAGATAACTCTACTGGGAGTATCATCTAAAGTACCACTCCACTCAATACGGGGAATACCTAGCATAGCCAGCATCACGGTATTGGCGTGACAATCAAGAATAGCAAAATAGGGCGACAACCAGTCCATGCCCAAAATAATGTCAAAATCCACCATACCGAGTAACAATAAATCCATTCTAGTCTCAAAACCACGAATAGTAACCAAACATGACTGATAAATGCGGTCCACAACAAGAGAATCTCCAGGAGTAGAAACATAAACGGGGGCACTCAAAGAATCCCGAGGCACACCCAAATGCGGAGCAAAGTAAGAAGACGCATAAGAATAAGTAGAGCCTGGATCGAATAGAACCAATGCCCCTCTGTGACAAACCAATATAATACCTGTAATGATGGAGTCGGAGGTAACAACCTCAGTATGAGCAGGAATAGCATAATATCTGGCCCGACCCCTCTCTCGAGGGCGACCTCTATCTCCCCGACCTCCGCCCTTAGCCGGCTGGGTAGGTGGGGTAGTAGCTAGAGCAGTGATCATGGCCTGAGAACTCTGAGTAGCACGCTGTGGCTGAGCAGTCTGTGAAGATGCACCCCTACCAAGTCTGGGCCAGTCCCTAACCATGTGGCGTGTATCACCACACTCAAAACAAGCTATGGGAGGACGCGGTGGCTGTGACTAACTAGGGCCAGGTCTGCTAGACTGACTCCTGGAAGTACCCCACGCAGGAGGCGCATTAGAAATTGGAGGTGCATAATAAGGCTCCTGAGGTATAGGCGGAGCTGGAGCACTGCCGGCTGCTGGAAGAGCTGAATGAATAGGGCGACCTGCATAACCTCTACCATAATGTCCTTCTGATAGGGTACGGGCACCAGAGTAGTGACCCGACTCTCGAGACCTCCTTGCCTCCCTCTCCTATTGCTCCCTGGCGAGCATACCTCAATCCTCCTAGCATGCTCACTACCTGCTGATAAGGAATGTCCATCTCCAACTCTCGATCCATGCTAGATCTGATGGGTGGGATAAGACCCTCAATGAACCTGCAAACTCTCTCCCGAACTGTAGCAACCAAAGACGGTGCATGCCTGGCCAATTTGGTATAACGGATAGCATACTCCGAAATGGTCATAGCACCCTGGCGCAAATGCTCAAACTCTGCACGCCATGCATCCCTGAGACTCTGGGGAACAAACTCTCTCATAAACATATTCGAGAACTGGGTCCAAGTCAGTGAAGTAGCCTCGACTGTACTATCTATCTCATAAGTGCGCCACCAATCATAGGCGGCTCCCCGAAGCTAAAAAGCAGTGAAAGAAACCCATTGGACTCCACTATGCCCATAGTGCGAAGAATACAGTTACACTCCTCTAGAAATCCTAAGGCATCGTCTGATGCTAATCCACTGAACACTGGTGGGATCATACTTCTTGAACCTCTCAAGTCTCCGCTACCCGTCCTCTGAAGTAGCTGACCCATCCTCGGGCTGAACTGGTGCTGCAGGCGGTACAGGAATAATCTCGGGAGCCTTCTCAACCTACACTCGCTACTCAGGAGTGCGGACGGCGGGAGTCTGTGCTTCTCCCCTGCTTGGGATGTGGCTGCAGCAAGGGGAAGCAACCCTTACTGAGCTAAGGTGGTGTACATGCTTATGAACTGAGCCAAAGTCTCCCGGAGCGCTAGAGTAGTAGTGGCAGTAGTAGGTGTGACAGGTGCCTGGGCTCCGGCTGGATCTACTGGTGCTACCTCGGCGGCAGCTCATACAGGTGCTCTGACTGCACCACGTGCGCGCACTCGACCTCTACCCCAGCCCCGGCCTCTGACGACTGTAGTAGGGGCGCGGGTTCCTAATCATCTCGAGTAGCACGTGTCCTCACCATCTGTAAGAGAATAGAAGACAGAAGTTTAGAACTGATGTCAAAATATCGCACGACAAGGAATTAAAATGAAATGAAGATTTTTCTTAAACAGCTACATAGCCTCTCGTAGATAAGTACAGACGTCTCCGTACCGATCAACGATACTCTAATAAACTGGTCTGTGTTCCGTGACTCCAACGAACCTAGAGCTCTGATACCAATCTGTCACGACCCCAGTTCACCCTCCATGAACATGCCACGATGGCACCTAGTTCCTACAACTAGGTAAGCCCAACAATGCGGGAATAATAACCTAACTTGCGAAATGATTAAATAAAGCTAAACATATTAAAATAATAACTGCATGAAAGGCCGCTCAGCCTATACAACTCAAAGCAGAATGGGGAAGTCTACAACTCAATCCCAAAACCCAAAAATTCACGGGAACCACACGCCAACAGAAATATAGTTCGCTGCTCTAACTCCAGAATATCTAAACAACTGAGAGAAAAGGAATAAACTAAATACTAAAGCTGGAAGAGAATAGAGACTCCTGGTCTGCGGACGCATCATATATACCTCAAAGTCTTCGTGTATCTCCTTGCCGCAAGGATAGTGTGCCTGAGTAGAGGTACCGGGATAATCTGCACATGAAAAACATGTGCATAAAGGGCATGATTACACCACATCGGTACTCAGTAAGTGCCAAGCCTAACCTCAGTTGGGTAGTGACGAGGAAGGTCAAGGCCCTACTAAGGAAAAATATAATAATAAATTAACAGTATGAAAGAAATGGCAGTAATAATGAGTACATCAGTGAGATAAGACAGGTTAACGAGGCAATAAAAACTACACAAGAACAGAGTAAACATAGGGTAAATACAACTCAATACCAATAACAACAATGAGGGTCTCCCAGGATACCGTCCTGTAGCCCTTTTCTCAACTGTCTAGTGGATCTCCCAGGATACCGTCCCGCAGTCCAACTCATGTACCAATCCGAAGGATCTCCCGGGATACCGTCCCGTAGTCCAACCATTAATGTGCAGGGGGATCTATCGGGAATCTAAACCACATTCCTAAAGTAAAAGTGCAGGGGGGTCTATCGGGAATCTAACCCGCAGTCCCAAAGTAAATGTGCAGGGGGATCTATCGGGAATCGAACCCGCAGTCCCAAAGTAAACAAACAAGGGGGGAGCTACCGGAATCCCACATCTGTAGTCCCAATATAATGTGCAATCACAACCAGAAGGTACACGAAAATGAAGTACAAAAGACGAGCAATAGGTAGTACTAGCCTAGCATGCTTCACGTAGTACAGTCAAAGCAATTTAAGCAATTAGGTGGTTAAATCAACTAAACATGCTTTCCTAATCTAACACATATTATAATTGCCAATGGAATAAAACAAATATGAAGGAAACTCAATCTCAATATTTTAAGTAAAAACCAAATTTTCAAAAATTGGCTCAAGTACGCGCTTGTCACCTCGCGTACAAGGCACCCAAATACCAAATAACAAATCCTAAGGGTAAAGGTCCCCCACACAAGGTTAGACAAGCCACTTACCTCGAATCGACTCCAAAATCAACTCGAAATCACACTTTTGCCACGAGTATCAAACTCCAAATAGCCCAAATCTATTAAATTCAATTACATATCATAAATAACATCTCAAGCAATTGATTCTACTATTTAATTCAAAGATAAAATGCAAAATTAGGCAAAATGACCAAAACGCCCCTCAGGCCAACATCTCGGAATCATATAATTTTCACATTTTCAGAACCCTCATACTCTCACGAGTCTAACCATATAAAAATCTCTCAAATCTAAGGTCAAACACCCACTCAAAACTCAATAGTTTGGTCTAAGAAGTTTCACCTAATTTTCCAATTTTTGATCCCAAATTCGAATTTTAATGATGGATTTAGCAACAAAATGATGAAATATAACTAGAAGGGATGAAATAAACTTTACCCAATATATAACTAGAAGGGATTAAATAAACTTTACCCAATAGTCTTCTCTTAAAAAACCTATGAAAATCGCCCTTCCCCGAGCTCAATTTTATTTTTCTAGCTTATGAAATCTAACCCTCAAAATTTCTATATCTGCACAGGTATTTCCGCTTCTACGGACAAGGGACCGCTTCTTGGTCCCGCTTATGCGGAAAATGGGCCGCCTCTGCGACTTTCACTAAAAAAATGCGACGTCCGCTTCTACGGTTCAATAACCGCTTCTGCGGTTCTGCTTATGCGGATTTCTTACCGCTTCTGCGATTTTCTTACAGCTGACCAGGTCTGCATCTGCGATAGAAGCCTCGCAGGTGCGTAACCGCATCTGCAGTAGATCTTCCGCACCTGCGAAAAAAGCTGAGGGAGCCCAAATTTGCTCCTACGATTGAGTGGCCGCTTCTGCGGCTACGCTTTTGCGGTTCCCAAGCCGCATAAGCGAAAATACCAGAAGAGAAAAAAAACCAGCTGCTGCAACACTTCCAAAATTTCTCTGTTAACCACCCGAAATCATCCTGAGGCCCCGAGACCTCAACCAAAAGCACCAATAACACCTAATATCTCATTCAAACTTGTACCAATCCTTAAACCACCTAAAACAATGCCGGAAACTCGAATTAATCAATGATTTGAGCCTAAGAACTTCAAATTCCATCAAAACACGCTTTCGATAAAAAACCTAACCAAAACACGTTCGAATGACCTGAAATTTTGCACACACATCCCAAATTACATGACGGAGCTACTGCAACTTCCCAAATTCCAATACGACCCTCAGATAAAAAACTCACTATCAAACTGGAGACTTCAAAAATTCAAACTTCGGCATTACAAGCCTAAATGAGCTATGGACTTCCAAAATACATTCCGAACGCGCTCCCAACCCCGAAATCACCTAACAGAACTAAAGGAACCATCAGATTTCCATTCCGAGGTCGTTTTCACACTGTTCTGACTACAGACCACTTTTCAACACTTAAGCTCTCATTTAGGGACTAAATATCGCAAAACTCTCCGAAACCCAACACCGAACATCCCGGCAAACCAAAATAGCAGGAATGAACTTAGGGGAAGCAATTAATAGGGGATAAGGGCGTTAATTCTTAAGATGACCGGTCGGGTCATCACAAATACTTTGATGGCGAAGGCACTTAGCCTGAGTCCCAGTTTGAGCGAGGTCGAACTATAATATTTTAATGGCGAAGGCACTTAGCCCGAGTCCCAGTTCGAGCAAGTTCGAACTGTAATATTTTGATGGTGAAGGCACTTAGCCTGAGTCCCAGTTCGAGCGAGGTTGAACTGTAATACTTTGATGGCAAAGACACTTAGCCTAAGTTCTAGTTCGAGCGAGGTCGAACTATAATACGTTGATGGCGAAGGCACTTAGCCTGAGTCCCAGTTCGAGGGAGGTCGAACTGTAATATTTTAATGGCGAAGGCACTTAGCCTGAGTCCCAGTTCGAGCGAGGTCGAACTGTAATATTTTGATGGCGAAGGAACTTAGCTTGAGTCCCAGTCCGAGCGAGGTCGAACTATAATACTTTGATGGCGAAGGCTCTTAGCCTGAGTTCTAGTTCGAACGAGGTCGAACTATAATACTTTGATGGCAAAGGCACTTAGCCTGAGTCCTAGTTCGAGCGAGGTCGAACTATAATACTTTGATGGCGAAGGCACTTAGCCTGAGTCCCAGTTAGAGTGAGGTCGAACTGTAATATTTTAATGACGAAGGCACTTAGCCTGAGTCCCAGTTCTAGCGAGGTCGAACTATAATATTTTGATGGCGAAGGCAATTAGCCTAAGTCCCAGTTCGGGTGAGGTCGAACTATAATAATTTGATGGTTAAGGCACTTAGCCTGAGTCCCAGTTCGAGCGAGGTCGAACTGTAATATTTTGATGGTGAAGGCACTTAGTTTGAGTCCCGGTTCGAGCGAGGTCGAACTATAATACTTTAATGGCGAAGGCACTTAGCCTGAGTTCCAGTTCGAGCGAGGTCGAACTGTAATACTTTGATGGCAAAGGCACTTAGCCTTAAACTTAGTTCGAACGCCTGTCGATCTTTGATGGAGAAGGACTTAGCCTTAAAGGGTTCCCTGGAGGAGTTCTAATTTGCTTAATTTTGCTTGCATTGGAGAATATGTGTATTTCCTGGGGGATTCCCAGTTTGTTTAATTTTGCTTGTATTTGGAGAATATGATGCATTTCGTGTTCGTGTACCTGGTAGAATGCTCCGGCTTCTATTCCATTAAGAAAAATGGTTAGTTAAACCAAATTAAATCGTTCGTTACCTCGATTTTATCGGTCGGCGAGTGGAGAGGAGGGGCCACGTTCACTCCTCTGGTTATGCTTTTAGTGGACACTACCAGTTTGGCAAGGCCGTCTATTTGGATGTTTTGTGCTCGGGGCATCTGGTCGAGTTGACACTCGTCAAACTCGGGCAGTAGCTTATGAATTCCTGCCTGATATTTTCATAGCCTTTGTTCTTTTATTTGGAAAGTCCCTGTGACTTGGTTGATGACGGGTTGTGAGCCATATCGGAGAATGATTTGCCGTGCTCCATACTTGAGAGCTAGTTTCTGTCCTTGTAAATGTCAAAGCAAAAAGTGAAGTTGGCATGACAAAGCACACGAAGGCCTGAAAGGACGCCACTGTGCAAAACCACACCTCTCAATTATGGTATTTTAGCAGCAGCAAAGTATAATGTTGGGCCACTTCTTAAATCTAGATTAGATGTCAATGCATACGACAGGGTAGTTCCCAAATATTCTATATCTTTTATTCAATAAAACTCCAATAGCTTTGGATTTGGAAATTGTTTAAAGATTTGTCAGTAATAGTTGCATGATAATGCGGACGAGGCGAGTGATCAAATGGAAAGCTCTAATGATTTTATTTTAATGCAACAAACCAAATGCCTTCTAGTTGAGCTAAATATCTTGAGCTGTTTATGATTTCTTGGAGCAATATTGAGACCATATCTTTACTCACCTTGAAACTATGATTCAACAGAGGTACTTCAATCATTATTTTATTATGTGTATCAAATTCGTTTGGCTTCTCTGAAGACGCTCCATAGTAGAAATTGAATCTTAGATCTAAAAGAAACTAAAATTTTAACTAGAAAATCCCCACAGATGGCGCCGAATTGTTTGACTCAAAAGTTGTTGAACACTTTTTAAGTAAATCAATCAATATAGTTGAAGGGGTAAATCCTAGTTAAAGATAATTAACTCTAGATCCGAGATGAGTAGGAAAAATAGAGAAACATAGTCAAATATAAATGTTGACAACGATTATGATCAGATTTAATGGCATAAGTAAAGGTGCATTAGGTAACAAAAATATGAATAAAGGAAAAGATTCACCCGATCTTCAGTGAGACAGATCTTCTTTCATTTAATAAAGATCAATAGTAGACAAATACTAGAACCTTATGACCCCTTTTGGATCCGATGAAGGTATGAGATCACTGATCCTCTCAATTCTTTGGAGAGGTGTGTTTACAACTTTTCTAGAAAGAGGGAGATGAATAGTTTGGACGATCTGATTTGGATCATGTATTCAAGACAAAAAATATTAAGTATCAGTATGGTATGGGTCAAAATTAGACCAGAGAAATTTGGCACACAGAGATATAAGATCGTGGTCAGACAGCCAAGGTCGGACCGTCATTAAACAACTAGTTTGCTTTGGAATACTCAAAAGAAATATTCTACCGAATATTCCCTATAAATTGTGCCTTTTTAAGGATTTTCTATGGATATCCCCCTTATAAAGAGGAGGGGAGGACTTCCCAAAAAAGGGGGGCTCTCTCTCTCAATGAGTGTATCCATGAATATAATTGTATTGGGAAAAAACTGAATTTATATTAAAGATGACGTGGCATGACACGTGGATTGGTTAAAAGGTCAACAGGTAATAATTAATTAAGAGACACGAGAAGAAGAACTCAAAATAGGCACGTGGTACAATTTAGATACGTATCTCGTACCTAAATGAAGTATTTAGGTCTAGGAATTCTTAAGGATTCAAAAGACAAGAATCTGGTGACGAAAGATACGGGAA
>MU749917.1:79769-92829 GCA_026770625.1 Nicotiana glauca | reverse complement strand
GTTAAATATATATATATATATATATATATATATATATATATATATATATATATATATATGTTTCCTCTGAATTAGTGGTTTTATTCTCGCCTATATCCAATCAGCGCGAACTACACGAACTTGATTCTCGTATCTCGGGGCGTGATACGTAGGCAACCCACATAGGGTCCGGTCTTCCTAGTAAATATTAGGCTCTTGGCTTTGCGGGGTCTTAGCCAAATTTGCACTCCTAGCCACATTTTTGGCTAATTAAGTCATTTTTGCAAAAATAGCCTCAATCGTGTCTTGCATGTATCTAATAGGGAGTGTTTTTGTCTCACCTAGTGGTGGTTTGAGTTTTTTTTCATACAGGTAAACCTACTTACCGGAGTTTGGGCATAACAGACACCCCGGGACTATCCAGTCAGGATTTGCTTAAGGAGATTTGTTTTATTTTATGTTTTGAGTCTGTTCTTCATTTAATGTCGTCCTTCACTTTCTAGTTTTTTATAGTAATTTCAAGTCTTTTATTATTGTATTTTTCTGCTTTATATTTGAAAAACTGTGATGTAACTCAAAAATCCAAAAAAAAAGAGATGTTGCATTTTTATATTTCCGTTATAAGTTTTTCTTTAGGTTACTAATTGAAGAAACGAAAAAAAAAATTGAGGGGATGTTCCCTTCAGGCAATTAATAGCTACGACTTAAGATATAAATTATTTTTTTATTTCCTTGGCTATATTAGGACTAAAAATTCAAAAAAAGAGAATTTTCTTTTAATACCTCTTTAAGGTTTTCTTTAAGGTATTAATTCCAAAAATACAAAATAATTTTCTTTTGAAGTTTTTCTTTGGGAAATTAAGGAAAAAAAAAACTTTTTATTTTCATTAGAACTTTAGGATATTGTACATATGAGAAAAAAGAGAACATACCTTATGTTTTGCTTAAAGTTTCTTCTTTTAGGCAATCAAATTGAAATCCAAAAATATTTTTATTTTAGGATTGTTTTTCTTAATAAAGTATTTGTTTCAAAAAGAAAAAGAAAAGAATATATATGTTAAGCTTTAGCTTAGAATATGTCATAGATCGTTGAGGCTAGAAAATTCAAAAAAAAGGGTTTTGCTTCTTTTTCTTTTTTCTCATCAGAGTAGTCATAAAGGTAAAAAAAAAAAAAGCAAAAAAAAGAGAAGGAGAACGTTAGCTTGTTTATTTTATTTCCAATCGGCCCGAACTACGCTGGTTTGATTCTCACCGGATGTGAGATACATAGGCAACCCTCATCGGGTCCAACCTCCCCTTTTTGCAAAAAAAGAATGTCTAAATTTTAATTCTTGTCATAAATAAGTCGGGTGATGCCGCTTTTGTCAAATGTAACCGAATGTTCCCGAAAGGGACGCCGGAAGACTGACTTTCCATTAACGGCCACCTTTAATCATTGTTTAGGATTTTGTCCTGTTAGCTAATGCAACCTTAAAATCTTCATCCCCGAGGTGATGAAAGGCCGTGTTTGCAAAACCCGATCTTTTATTTTAATTTTTAAAAATAAGGAAAGAGTCAGGGGCCAAGTGAATGCCGTTTGGATTTTTGGTCAAAATAAGTCGAGCCAGCTTCGGTAGTATATTAAACCGTCCTTGCCGAGATAGCCTTAGAGTATCTTTCAGTTGTCAAAAGGCTATTTTCGTAAAAGAATGGACAAGTTTGTAAAATAATCCTTCCCGGCCTCAAAATTCATGTGAAATTGAGAAGGGGCCACGTTTGCAAAAAATAGCCATTTGGTTAAAATTGGCATATAGGGGAAGGAATCTATCAGTCTGTTTTTTTTAATTTGTATTTCTTTTTATTAGAGTATGTGGGTTGTTTAATGTTCAAGTCTCTATCGTGTCTTTCACCAGAGTTTGTTAGTTCGGTCCAAGTTTGCCAGTTTTTTTAATCATTGTAATCAAAGTGTGTTTTACTGTGAAAAGTTGAAAATTCCAAAATATGTTTTATTATTTTTTTTACCTTGCATTGGTCAGAACTACGCACGGTCTGATTCATGCAGGGTCATGATACGTAGGGAATCTCTATAAGATTCGACCACAACCAAAAAAGCAAAAAGAAATGGAAAATGGAAAAGGAAAAATGAAAAAAAGAAGAAGATGTTGTTAATAATGAGGACCGACTGAGTCCATTCTAACATGTTTTGTTTTGAATTTTGAAGAAAATTGAGGTGGTCAGTTTGTGGTAAGCCGGAAACACAAGATTCAGGAAAACCTAATTGTGATTAATGATAGTGACAGGGAGCGCGTGAATCCTCTTGGGGACGTATTGACTAAAGCTGAGGATGTCGAAGCAGACAGTGGTCTTGGCAATATTGATGCAGAACTCATTGGCTAAGATGCCGTACTTGGTAATTGGGAAGACGCTCCAGTTTTTGGTCGGCCGGAGTAGAATTTTGGTGGATTATTTTGTTGTCATTTATGTTGTCCGGATTATTCTAAGGGTTGTAATCTGGATATTGTATTGTAAATCAAACCCTTCTATCATTTTATTTTGTCCAGTTTCCTTTGGTCATAGTATCTCATTTGGTGTTGTCTAGGTTTGTTCCAAGGGTTGTACCCCAATTTATTGTGCTTGTTTTGTTGTACAAACTCTTTCCCTGTCTGTCTAATGCAATTCTATGTTTTTCATTATTTCTAGACATTTTCTTTTGTTTGGTCCTCTCCTTTTATAGTTCTTTTCATGCCGACTCTAGTGACATGACATGCGTGCACAGTTATAGGCCTAATCTTAAAAGTTAATCATAAAACCATTGGTAGGTGATCGGGACATTCAAAGGAAATAAGAATTGTTTGAGACTATCTGAAGCCCAAACCATGTGAAACTGGGGAAAGTAAAACATAAAGAAAACCGTAAAAGCAAGTTGGCCAAATTGACAAGGGGGCCGTGAGAGTGTTGTCCAACGGTACTAAATGACATATGAAATGGCGAATGTGCGGATATGGTTATCAAGTCCGGCACAATCAGAAGATGTGGCGAATGTTTAATTGTGTTGTTTGCACTTGGCATGCTTTGAAAAATGGAATGACGGAGGCATTTTGTTTTGCTATCCAAATACTTTATCCTTCGTTAACCCTTTGAACCTTATTTATTTTATTTCATACCCCTCATTCAGAATCAGTAGCAAAGAAACACAAACGTAGGAGAAAAAAAGAAAAAAGAAAACAAAGAAAAAGAAAACAAAAAAAAAAAGAGGAAAAAAAAAACAAAAAAAAACAAAAGAGAAAAAAAAGAGATGTGTAAAGGAAAACTAGAACAACAAGGAATTGGGAACTACGTTTGACCTGATTCCTCAAAGAGGATACGTAGGCACTTCACGGCTCGGTCATAGTGTAACAAAAAAAATCAAAAAATCCCCAAGCAAGAAACTGGGGAAAAAGTTGTGTTTATTATAAATAAATCTAGTTCCGAGGGTTGTAATTTTAAACCAAATTGATGTGTTTTTGAGCCTTAAGTACCCTTTCTTTCTAGCCCTATCCAAATCCCACATTACGGTCCAAAGAAAGACCTTCCGATCAGTCTTCAAAAGATGCTAAGTCAGGCAAATGAGAGAGTCTTATCAGAACATAACACTCTGATCCCCAGCAGAAAAGACTCTGATCCCCAGCAGAAAAGAAATATGAGAGAGTTTTAGCGGTAACACCCCAATCCCCAGCTGAAAAGTAATACAAATGAGAGAGTCTTATCGGTGAAAACCTTCACGGGCACCATAGGGCGATGAAAGCTGAGAGAAAAACCAAAATGAGAGAGGCTTGATAGTGAAAACCCTTCGGGCACTACAAGTTGAATAAAGATTGAGAATCAGATGGAAATCACCAGACAGAAATTGTGAAAGATGATTAACGACGGAGGATAGGCCATATGTGCATGTCATGACCAGTAGAGTTGGTATCCGCGCTTGATAAGTTTTTATAGTTTTTCTTGTTAGAGAGTCATCTTTTTCCTTTGTCTTTTATTTTTGTTCCTTTTATCTTTCTCCTTTCATCGAAAAATTCCCCAACGGAGTCTGTTTGGTCAAGACAAGTGAGAAATGACTTCAAAATTTGCCATCAGCTTTCCAATTATGCAAGACGGGATCTGATTAGAACATCCAAGTGGTATAAGTCAGGAAGGAACAAACGCAAGGCTAGTGTCAAGAAGGATTTTCCCCAACAAGAGGAGATTGACAAAGGGATGGATCAGTGTCAAGGAGGATATCCCCAGCAAAAGCGAAGGTTATAGACCTCAAGGCCAAGGCCAGTGGACAAATAAAGAAAGAACAACGCGGGGAGCAGTGGGCATAATTTGTAAACTCATATGACACTCAAAGGTCGGGAAAATGCCAGTTCCCGAGCTGTGTCACACAAAGAAGAGGGGTATCCCCAGTAGAAAAGGTATTTCAGTGACGCGGATGAACAAAGAAAGTGGTTTATCAGCAAAACATTGCAAAACTCTTCAAGGGGAATCAGTTGTCATGGAAAATATACGGGGCCAGATAAGAGGATAAAGGTGGAAAATAACAGTTGAGAAGTTTGTGAATAAGGAATCGTCAAGAAGGTAGGAAGTTATCGGCCAAGTTTCAAGATGGACAGACGACGCAGAGCAGGGCAAGTCGTTCTAAGACCAGCAGGAATATCATCCCCAGCAAATAATATCATCCCCAGCAAGTTTTGATTGTGTAATGGAATGCAGAGCAGGGAAGGAGAAAGGGAAAAACCATCTCCAGCAGGAATGGCACAACCAATCACCACGTTTTAAACTAACAAATTTTCTTTGATTTGAAGCAGGTAAAGGAAATGGCATTGATGGCGGAAAGGCATGCCACAAGGAAGATTATCAAACTGGGGCAGAAAATTTTCCTTTCATTTTGAAAATTTTCTGGAAGTCAGGTATCCACTTGGGGAAGAAAAAAAGATAACACCAGTCTTAAGGAAAGTGGGCTTTGAACCAGTGTTACCCCCAGTACTTTTGGAGGAAGGAAAACACCATCTTTAGGTAAAGTAGTCTTGGAGGAAGCCAGATAACACAAGGGAAGTGGTCTTTGAACCAGTATTATCCCCAGCAGTGTTGAAAGAAGGAAAACAACAAATTTTAATGAAGGAAGTTGTATCCCCAGCAGATAGAACAAAAGGATGAAACTTGTGTTCAGAAAAAGCAAAAGGTCAGTGTCATCCCCAGCAGTTTTTGGAAGAATGAAGCGCCAGTTTTGAAGGAATGAAAATTTCCCAGCAGTATTATCCCCAAAAGCTTTCAGAGGAACGAAATGCAAGTTTTGAAAGAGGAAGATAACATAGTTATCCTCAGCGGAGAAAAGAAAAAGGAAAGAAGAAAAGGGATTCCCCAGCAGTGTTATCCTCAACAGGGTTATCCCCAGCTGATAACATTTTTATCCCCAACAGTGTTGAGAGAAAATAAAAGTTTTGAAGGAAGTAGTTTTGAAAAAGAAAAAAAAAGGAGGGGAAGAAAGGAGATTCCCCCGGCGGTATTTTCCCCAACAGTTAAGTAAAAAAAAATTTCCAGCAGTGTTATCCCCAGCAGTTAAGAGGGAAGACAACACGAGTTTTTGAGGGAAGCAGTTCTGAAAGGAGGTAATTCAAGTAGAAGGAAATGGTTTAGGAGGCAAAAGGGGACAACGGTAATAGAATGCAGATGAAGTGTTGTCGAAGTCAGGTGCCCGCCTAAATAACGGAACGACGTTTATATTTTAAAAGATGTTGATGAAGTCAGGTGCCCGCCTGAAGAACGGAATGGCATTTTATATTTTAAAAGATGTTGTTGAAATCAGGTGCCTGCCTGAAGAACGGAATGACGTTTATATTTTTAAAGATGTTGTTGAGGTCAGGTGCCCGCCTGAAGAACGGAATGATGTTTTATATTTTAAAAGATGTTGTTGAAGTCAGGCGCCCGCCTGAAGAGAGGAATGGAATTTTATTTTCTAAGTTGATGTTGAAGTTAGGAGCCCGCCTGAAGAGAGGAATGACGATTTATTTTCCAAGTTGTTGTTGAAGTCAGGAGCCCGCCTGAAGAGAGGAATGGCATTTTATTTTCCAAGTTGTTGTTGAAGTCAGGAGCCCGCCTGAAGAGAGGAATGGCGATTTATTTTTCAAAGATGTTGTTGAAGTTAGGAGCCCGCCTGAAGAGAGGAACGACGTTTTATTTTCTGAAGTTTGTTGTTGAGGTCAGGAGCCCGCCTGAAGAGAGGAATGGCGATTTATTTTCCAAGTTGTTGTTGAAGTCAGGAGCCCGTCTGAAGAGAGGAATGTCGTTTTTATTTTCAAAGTTTTTTGTGAAGTCAGGAGCCCGCCTGAAGAGAGGAATGACGTTTTATTTTCAAGTTGTTATTGAAGTCAGGATCTCGCCTGAAGAGAGGAATGGCATTTTATTTTCTGAAGTTGTTGTTGAAGTCAGGATCCCACCTGAAGAGAGGAATGGAGATTTATTTTTCAAAGATGTTGTTGAAGTCAGGAGCCCGCCTGAAGAGAGGAATGGCGTTTTATTTTCTGAAGTTTGTTGTTAAGGTCAGGAGCCCGCCTGAAGAGAGGAATGACGATTTATTTTCCAAGTTGTTGTTGAAGTCACAAGCCCGTTTGAAGAGAGGAATGTCGTTTTTATTTTCAAAGTTGTTGGTGAAGTCAGGAGCCCTTCTGAAGAGAGGAATGGCGTTTTATTTTTCAAGTTGTTGTTGAAGTCAGGAGCCCGCCTGAAGAGAGGAATGGCGTTTTATTTTCTGAAGTTTGTTGTTGAGGTTAGGAGCCCGCTTGAAGAGAGGAATGACATTTTATTTTCTGAAGTTTGTTGTTGAGGTCAGGAGCCCGCCTGAAGAGAGGGATGGCGATTTATTTTCTGAAGTTGTTGTTGAGGTCAGGAGCCCGCCTGAAGAGAGGAATGTCGTTTTATTTTCTGAAGTTTTTTGTTGAAGTCAGGAGCCCGCCTGAAGAGAGGAATGGCATTTTTATTTTCAAAGTTGTTGGTGAATTCAGGAGCCCATCTGAAGAGAGGAATGACGTTTTATTTTCCAAGTTGTTGTTGAAGTCAGGAGCCCGCCTGAAGAGAGGAATGGCATTTTATTTTCTGAAGTTTGTTGTTGAGGTCAGGAGCCCGCCTGAAGAGAGGAATGACGATTTATTTTTCAAGTTGTTGTTGAAGTCAGGAGCCCGCCTGAAGAGAGGAATGGCGTTTTATTTTCAAAGTTGTTGATTGAAGTCAGGAGCCAGCCTGAAGAGAGGAATGTCGTTTTATTTTTAAAGTTGTTGGTTGAAGTCAGGAGCCCGCCTGAAGAGAGGAATGACGATTTATTTTCAAAGTTGTTGGTTGAGGTCGGGAGCCCGCACGTATAACAGAGGAATACATTTTAGTCTTTACATTTCATGTCTTGAAGACAGTAACCCACCGGAAGGCAGAAGGTTACACCAGAAAATCCCCAGCATAAATCCAAATTCAGAAATCAGAAGGAAGGCAACAGTGGTCGGAAGAAGGTAGTCCAGGTTTCGAAGGAACAACAATTCGAACCTCACAAGAAGGGAAGAAGCAGTCCAAGTTCGGCAATCAGATGCCTACCTGGAGAATAAGAGAATTCACTATACAATTTAGGTTAGCAACAAAAGAATCTCACGGCGAGAATGCGAGCCAACAGTTCGAGATGATCAACAGAAGTTAGTCATAATAAACAAAACAAAAAAAAGGAGAAAGGCAAGAAGTTAACCCAAATGCAGAAGTGGATGAAAGATGGGGTTGCTCAAGACATGATTGAAGTCACAAGCTCTGCATGTCCCGTCCTGATTTGAAAAGCTGAAGAAGATTGAACTAGCACCTACAACTAGCAAGTATCAAGGTTCAAATCCAAAGTCTGCCTGAAGAACCATTCAAGACTCAAGATCAAGCTTCAGAAGACTCATAGATAGGAATCTTGTAACTAGTAGCTGATAGGCTTAGTTAGTCTTTTCATTTTGATTTTGATGTAACGACAGGACCGCAAACCGGAACCTCGACTGTCTCTTCACTCGGTATACTCCATCATCTCACTCACCTCTGAACTACACGTGGCCTGATTCCTTTATAGCCAAGGATATGTAGGCAGCTCAAATTCCAGGGCTCGATCACATCCCCTTCTCTTAGTTTTAGTCTCTTCAAATAAGGGTCGGGTCAAAATACTCGTCTAGTCGTTCTTTGTCCGAAAACTCTTCGTGTTTCCAGTCAAAGAGGGGCAGCTGTAGACGTGTGATTTTTGACCCTCCCCATGATTTTTTATATTTTAGAGTATAAATATTTAATTTAGGTCTAATATAGCTATTTCAGCTAATTTTGACTCTTTTACTTTATTTTCGTCACAAAAAAAAAAGATATATATATTTTAGTTTATGTATTTCTCATAAACTTGAAAAATACAAAAAAAAATAGTACCATATTTTTATCTTTATATAATTTCGAAAATACAAAAAAATAATAGTTTCATTAATGTTTTGTAGCCATTTTAAAACTTGAAAAAATACAAAAATAGTATTTTAGTTTTTATCTTTATATAATTTCAAAAATTAACAAAAAAAAATAGTTTCATTAATATTTTGTAGTCATTTTAATCTTGAAAAAATACCCAAAAATAGTTTTATTTTAATTTTCGGTCTCATTTTAATAGTTATTTTGCTTACGTATGATTAATTAAATAAGATCGTATTTTATTTTCGGTTGTGGAGAAAGAATAACATTTGGGTTCAAACGACCCACTTTTAGGTCTAATTTTCGGATAACCCAATACCCAAGCCCACTACCCTAAAACCTAGACCTAGACTCTATAAAAGGAAAAAACAAAACCCTAAGAGGGGGACACATTTCAGCCGCCATTTTTGCATTTTTGGCACATTGCTTCTTCATCTTCTTCATTTTGGAAGAACAACATAACACCAAAAAACCCTAGGATCCTTCTTCTTCCTAACCCCAAAGCCCTAGCAACCTCACTGCCATCTCCGTCGTCACCCCATACCAGACAACCACCCAGCCACCGCCGACCAGATTTCCCATTCTTGCCGGAAATGCCATGAAATCCGGCGAAACTCCATAACGACATCCGTATAAACTACAGGTTCATTTTCTCTAATCCTAGCATTTTGATATTATTTTGTATGTTGCTAAGATGAATTTTGTTTGACATGTGTTTATGTGGTGATATAATGGTTATGGTGCATTTATGAATTAATTTTTAGTTGTTTGATTTTTCGAATCTGATTTTTCTTGGTTTAATTAGTTTTCTCATCTTTTATCACTGTTGGTATAGTACAATATAAGAATGTAAAAGGGAAATGTTGATTAACGAATCATAGAAATCTGTTAAGAGTCGTTCACTAATTTGATGGGGAAAAAAACATAAGTGCCATTGATCTTTTCTTGAAAGATAAACCTCTTTTTATTTAATTATAATGGCATATGTTTACATGGTCTGTAAGTTTTCCAATAAGTAATAGATCGTCCCAATGTCCAAAATTACGAAGGTCGTATGAGGGTAACATTTAATTTCGTAGTTCGCATAGTTAAATCATTATCGTGATTATGGGTACGATTTCTGTGACATGGTTGCGATGCCTAAAATTCGGGGGGTGCATTTCATGTAACCCGACTATAACGACTTCGGAATAATAAAACCCTTTGTAATAAAGTGAGATGAGCCTCGCCAAACAAAAAATACATAAATTGCGGGGCCCTCAATAATTGGTTAAAGTAAAGCATTTAGATTTCGGGACGGGCCGTTTAGCGAATTTCACGGCCTTCCCCAAAATAACAACGCGTTAGTCTCTTTAGGCGCGTATTTAATAACATTACCTCCCTAAACTTGGGTGCACATTTATGTGACCCAAATCCAAATCTCAACGGAGTCGAAATGTATCAATAATCAAGGGTACATTGATGTGACGTGGTTCGAGACGCGTTTTCACGACGTTGCAATTCTCATTAAAAATAACAATAAAAACGGTTCAAAGTTAAAGACACATAGGTAAAAACATGTATTAAAAATCAGATAATTTGTCCAAATATAACAGTTGAGCGACCGTGCTAGAACCACAGAACTCGGAAATGCCTAACACCTTCTCTCGGGTTAACAGAATTCCTTATCCAAATTTTTGGTTCGTAGACTGCAATACAGAGTCAATTTTTCCTCGATTTGGGATTCAAACCGGTGACTTGAGATACCATAAATCTCCCAAGTGGCGACTCCAACTCTTAATAATAAACCCCATTTCGGTTGTCCTTTAATTGGAAAAACTCCCTTTATTACATCCTTCCGGGGGTGTAGTAGCGGAAAAATGAGGTGTGATACTTATTAACGATTGTAGGTTATTACTCATACAGCTGGATAGCCCTCCTATACAATACACTGACAGAGTGCAAAATTGTGTTGTAGATAGTTTAGCCAAACATGGAGCCATGCATACACAGGAGAGCTATATACTTTTTGGGAGACGACCATCTTTTGCAGAGCTTTCTTACCACCAAGATCATAAAGACATATTACAAAGGAGGCTCGCTACAACAAACTCCAGTAAATCAACACAACCGCTCTATGCTACAACTACTTTGTGTAATAGTAGTGTTCTATCTAGTACTAATAGTAGTGTTCTATTTAGTACTAACTCTTTTTCTAGTAATGCTTCCCATGCGGGAATCTTTGTAGTAAACTCTAGCTTAGTAACTATGATAACTCTTATCCATCTTGTAAACTTTTCTCATGTACCTGTTTAATTCTCCATAATATAAGTACATTTTTTCGACAAAAAAAAATACGTCACAAGTTAGAAGCGTGGTTGGAGTTGCAATCTAATGGTTGCAATGGCTTCATGGAATATCATTTAAGCGCATAGCTTCAATATCTCTAAAAGTTTTCCCTCATTTTATCTTACGTTATCCCAATATATACTCACCTTTTTATATTTTTTCAAAAAGTTGTGCTAGGTGGATATTTTTAGGACCACCGTTTAAATTTTAACCACACTAAGAAAAATCTTGAAAAAAACTCCGGCCAAAATGTTGTTAAGCCTCTGGGCGATCGCCAGAAATTTTGTTAAGGAATAGTTATTGCAACCATTAAGATCTTTAACCACAATGCTGAATTTTTTTGTGACCGCCATATAATTTTTTTTGGCTATTGTCATATTTTGTGATAAATTCATATGATCATAATATAAAGAATTTTGACGATTGCCTTCTTTTGTGACAAATCCTGATGATCAACGTATGAAAAATCATAGGGATTGCCTGGAGGGTTTCCCAAAGTACTAGACGAGAGCTATTTTTCTAAAACTTTTTTTATTGGGATCAAAATTTAAATGACGGGACTGAATGATCCTATTTGTGCAAATCACCCTCTCTCTTTTTTTTTTGTGGGGTAGGGGGAGGTGGGGGAGGGGGGTCTTTATAGTAGACTGGATTAACGGAGGAAATGTTTGTGCGGAATAATACCAGGTAGTCACTTTAAATGGCTGCTCTATAGAAATTAGCCGGTGCATTCTGAGTTTTAATTTTTCAGGAAAAAAATATTCTAAATGTCGTGAAGTTAAAATTATAGGATAAAATAAGTACTGACTAAAATCTAATCCCGGAACTAATAGGGCTCGTTTGGTAGGAGGGATAAGGAATAATTAATCCCGAGACTAAATTTAAGAAGAGTTTAGCTCACGTTTGGTTAGGAAAAAATTACCGTATAATTAATTCTGGAATTAGTTATCCCCGAATTATAGTATTTTTTTATCCTTATAAAAAATGAAGTACTAATCCCGAAATAACTTCTTTCCAACCAAACAATTCCTAAATAGCATCACGGAGAATGACCGTTTGTGGTAAAAATAGCACCGTATAGCCAGTTTTCGGACTGGTCAATCAAAAATAGCCAGAGTTTATTAAGTCAATGAAAAATAGCCACCATTTTACTGCAATAGAGATCGGTCCAGCATAATATACTAGAGTTCGGTGCACTTGTGTATGAACTCCAGCATATTATGCTGGACCGATATACTTTGCTGGCCCCAGTATAATATATTGTAGACTGGAGCACTGGTGCTTCAAACTCCAGTATATTATACTGGATCAATATACTTGCTAGAACTCCAGTATATTATGCTGGAGTTCTAGTGTATTTATGCTGGAACTCCATCATATTATGCTGGAGTTCTAGTGTATTTATGCTGGAACTCCATCATATTATGCTGGAGTTCCAGCATACTACCTTGGAACTCCAGTATAATATGCTGGAGTTCAAGTATACTTATGTTGTAACTCCAGCATAATATACTGGAGTATTTTTCGGGTTTTGAACAGTATTTTCGCTCAGATTTATCTTTACATAAAAAGTGACTAAATTTCGATTACTTTTGAAATTGGGCTATTTTTGAACAACCAGTCGTGAATCTGGCTATTTTTAAATTTCTCCCATGTTTGTGCCCTTCCTCCTATTGCCACAAGCCCAGCTAACCAATACGCTGGCTTTCACAGACCCATTTAGCATTGTCCAAACTAAGCCCACATTATTCTATCCTTCTAACACCGCTCGTCGTCGTCGTCGACGGCCGTCATCGGCTGCCGGTCCTTCCTTTCGATTTTACTTCTCTCGATCCTCACAAGTGGCTTTGTATCATCTGTAAGTATTACTTCTCCTCTATTCACTTTATTCATGTAACGGTGAAAGTTTAATGAAATATTTGCAGTAATAGTTCTAAAAAATACTAATATAAAAAAAAATTGAGGAGCTTACTCAATTGCTAATGGTTGATCATCTCATTCTCCCTTGCATTAAATTTAGTGCTTAGTACATTGTAAATACCCACGACAGACTCCTTTTTGTTGGACCCAAGTTAGATTATTGGACCCTAATTATCGTAAATATTCTTCTTCTTTTCCTCTTGTTTTTATTAGTACTAATTGTTTTGTATGCGACTGGTGAATAAAATTAGAGAGGATTAAGGTAGAGAAAGGTTGAGCCTATATCAATATTGAAACCCTACTTTTAAGCAATGGAAGAGTAAGTTTCATTAGACTACTCCACTTCCTACGTACTATAGATATTCTTTTTTTTTTTTTTTTT
>MU749917.1:53832-71239 GCA_026770625.1 Nicotiana glauca | reverse complement strand
ATATATATATATATATATTCATATATATTGTAGTTTTTTTAATTATTTTTATTTTTAGATATATATAACTAATTAGTAACTAAATAACTAATTTAATAACTAACTATGCCATGTGGCTTTTTTTTAAGCTGTCACTTGGCTTAAGGAGAGGGCTTTTTCCTCTCCTTTTAATAATATATAGATAAGATATCAACCTTTTCTATACCAATATGCAACAGGATATACAATAGTAAGCAAAGAGTTAAAAAAAAAATCTTGTTTTGAGTTTCAAAATAACCACAAACTCAACAAACCCAATTTATGAGTTTCAAAGCTTCAAGATTCTCCAATGTCAGATTAATATTTTGCAGAAGTCGGAAGTCTTGGAATTCAAGTCATAGAATAAATCAAACGAAAAAAAAAATTGCATTTTCAATTTGCCCCTCACGCTGGGTAAAAGCTTAAAGAAAATTAAAAGGGAAAAGGAAAGTGAATTTACGGCTAATAAGTATACTATTACGGTATATTGTATACTATTACAACATACTGTTATAGTATATTGCATACTATTTTTATAGTATACTATAACAATATATTGTATACTATTATAGTATATTGTTGTAGTATAACTATATACTCCTATATTATATTGTATAATATAGCGATATACGTTTAGGTAACTATGTTCTTTTTCGATTATTATAATATACCATTACAGTACATTGTAAACTATAATAGTATACTGTAGCAATATAGCTATATACTCCTACAACATATGTATATTATAGCGGTATATTATTAGTTAGTTGTGTTCTTCTTTGATTTTCAACTGGAAATTTCGATACTAAAACAATATATTGTATACTATAATAGTATACTTATTGCAGTACAACTATATACTCTTATAGTATATTATATACTGTAGCGGTATACTATTATGTTACTGTGTTCTTCTTCAATTATTACAATATATCATTATAGTATATTGTAAACTATAATAGTATACTATTGCAGTATAACTATATACTCCTACATCATTGTATATCGTAGCAGTATACTATTAGGTAGTTCTTGGAGGGAAGGATGCTGATGGTCTATTGGAAACAGCCTCTCTACCCCAGGGTAGGAGTAAAGTCTGCGTACACACTATCTCCCCAGACCCCATTAAGTGGGATTATACTGGGTTGTTGTTGTATATTATTGGGTAGTTGTGTTCTTCTTGAATTTTCAAATGAAAATTTCGATCTCAATCACCTCAAATCAGCTCCAAATGCTATTAAATTTCATTCTGAACTTCCAGAAGGTACTATAAATAATATTTAACAGCACCCACTTTTAGTCAAATAAGAAATTTTCAAAATAAAAATTCTAAATTCAAGAGCTTCAAGTGCAATAATGGTGAATATTCAAATATACATAAAAATTCAGATCCGGAAAGGTTACTTGAAGGTACTATAATCAATATTTTATATCACCCACATCGAATCAAACGATAAATCTTCAAAATAAAATTTTAAATTCAAGAGCTTCATGTTCATCAATGTGAATCTTC
This sequence comes from Nicotiana glauca, assembly GCA_026770625.1. NCBI lineage: Eukaryota > Viridiplantae > Streptophyta > Magnoliopsida > Solanales > Solanaceae > Nicotiana > Nicotiana glauca. Next base: position 69,708 of record MU749917.1, on the reverse strand, counting down.
ATACACACACAAAAATCAGAGTTGGAAAACTTAGAGCCTGTTTGGATGGGCTTAAAAGCTGGTTTGAACCAGCTTTTAAGCACTTTTTAACTTCTAGAAGTGTTTGGCAACTAAAAAAATGGCTTAAAAAAAGTTAAAATCTGCTTAAAAAAGCTAAAACTAACAAGTTGGATAAACCCAACTTTTTTTAATTGGCTTAAAAGCCATTTTGGTTTGACCATTAATATTACTTTTTTATCCCTTATAATATTACTTATTTCCGAAATTACCCCACTAGAAAACCTAAAAACCTCTTCTTCTTTTCTCTGTCAGCGCCTCTGCTTTCTTCTTCGTCTTCTTGGTGTTCTTGAATAGGGTCAGCCCAAGGGCGGGAAAATTGTCAAAGCCACATGCATCGCCAATACCACTGAAAAGCCATTTAAAACAGCTCCAGTAGAATCTTATGCTCAAATATTTTCCTAGACGACCAACTTGATTCCTGTGACAACAAAAATGATGCTTGTGATACTTTTATTCAATTAAAAATAAATGAAAGGAAAATGATATTTTATATGGTTTCACGGTGTTTAGTCCTTGATATTGATCAATTAGATTCTTATACAAATATATACAAAGCAAAAACTATTCTTTTTATTTTCTTGGCAAAACAAAATAAAAAAAACCATCTTAAGTAGTTATTTAAATTAAAATATAAATTATTTTTTGTTTGCGTTCCTTATGAATCAAATATATTGTAGTAATCAACTCATCTTATAATATTAACAACTTTAAGGTTATTTCTGTCTTTTTAACAGGAAAAAGTTCTTACCCAGCACTTGTTTACCAAACACTTCAACAACTTTTTTTAAGCTTCGGCACTTTTATCCAAACAGGTAACTACTTATTTATAAAACAAGTATCAACACTTAAAAACTGCTTTTAAGCACAAGCTTAAAAACTAGTTTTTTCCAGCTAATCCAAACATGCTCTTAATATATAACTGTAACAACACATAGGTTCAGAAATACAAATAAATACAAAAGAAAAATACTAATATAGAAAGAGGATTTTGGAGTGAGACTCATGTACATAATATTGAAGATAGAAACAAAATCTGAAGAAAAATTCACAAGTCAAATCAGTAACTACTGTGTGAAATATGATTTCTTATAATTTGGCTATGAGATTTTTGAAATGAAAGAAATGACTGGGTGAAATAGCGGTAAATGAGGCATTAAATGCGGGTTATAAGCTAATGCATGAGCCGGATAAATAGTTTGGACCGTATGGGTAGGAGTAGTAAATAATTTGGGCCTGAATATTAAAGGGTAAATAGTTTGGAATTGATAGATCAGTAACTCTAGAATAATTGACCAGTAATCAAAGCAGTAAAATTATTTTTCCTTTTAATCATAATTAATGGAATTTCAGAATTTCCCTTTAAAAAGATTATATTATAATGCTTCCTAAATATGCAGAACGACCGAAGTTAGAGAAAATCGTTCAAAAATTGGACCATTTTCGTCATTTTCTCATAATGCAGATTATATAGAAAAAGTAAAAAAGAAAAATAAGGAGTTAAATTGCAATTGGCCAGTGGGCTTATGAAAAGTTTTTCTACGTATAATTTTCTATGCAGTCCCTCCACAGGTATAAATAACACATGGCTCAACCGTTGTGGGTGGCTTACTTGTTTTCTACTTCCAAAACTCTGCTGCAAAAAGGTAACCTCAATTGTCATCCGGAGTTAGTCTTTTTTCTGAATTTGTACATTGTATTATAGTGGGTCACGATCGATTGTTCCTTGATTCTTGTTTTGTTTTTTCAATCTGGCCTTTCTTGAATTTACTGATAAAACTCTCTCTCTCTCTCGTTTTTTAATGGTTTTTTGAAGGGTTATAGTTTGAAGAAGATGGGTAGACTTTTTGTGGTCAGTCTTGAAGGAAACATCTATAGATGCAAGCACTGTCATACCCATTTTGCTCTTCTTGATCACCTTATTTCTAGGGTATTTATCCTTTTTATCTATTTATCTACATAGTCCATGATTTGCTTGTGTTTGTGTTGTACTACTTTATATTTGTGGGCAGTGTCAGATCAGAATTTTCATCAAGGGGTGTCAAAATATAAATAATTAGATACATCGAAAAGTTAAGGGGAGTCAATGTATAGTAAATATACATCAAATAAAAAATTTATCTAGCAAAATAGTGTAATTTTCCGGTGAATGGGTGTCGCTTGACACCCCTTGCTTCAATGTGGCTCCGCCACTGTTTGTGGGCTTGTGATTCTGTAGTATCCAACCCTTAGGATCAACTGCCTAATAGGCTGGCCCCTTTACCCTTCTCCCTTTAAATACGATGCTTAATTCTCTGTGGAATACTAGTTTGATTTATTGTGGGTTTTGTTTCAAATTTATTACTAGTTTCTTTTATTGACCTTGAACTCCATCTGTGGCCAACCCTTGGACCAACTGCAGCATTTGAAACTCGGGGGATAGTGCCCCCCAGGCTTAGTTCTCTGACGAGTTCTTATTTATTTGATAACGTTGTAGGTTTTGTTTTGAGTTTATTAGCCTTATTTTGTTTGTTTTTATGTTCTTTATACAATTGACATTTTTCTTAGGCCTGGAAAGAAAATGATTATAACATTAAGTATCCTTCCTTTTCATTGTTTGGTCTAAGTACCAAACTAGTTGGGGTATTATATTGATCATATGTAATCCAGATGATTATCATAGTCATTAATATTTGACTGATTTCACCAGATCGTCAAACTACTGTAGTCCTCCTATATCGACTTTTGAAATTGACTATAATTTGTACATAGGCGTAGTTCTTCCTTTTTGCAACTTTGGATTGGTTTATGTGCGAAGTTACTTTTGTGCTAGAAGGAATAAGGGTGTTTAATCTGTACTGCAAGTTTCTTACTGCCTAATGTAGCTGCATGAAAATTGGTACGTGATTGCAAATGGAGAAGGAACTTAATTCTCTAACTCAGTATATCTTTTCCACTTGGAACTCTCAAAATGAAAAAAAGAAAAGAAATTGTATCTGCACAGGGCACAAGGTGTGGCCTGGGGAAAAATGTTGGCTGAACATGGTCCAGGTTGAAGGACAACAGGCGCTCATGGCCTTGCTTATTCTCTTTAATCAGTGGATTATATGGTGGCTGAGGGTGTGGAACTGTTGTGATCAAGATCTTTAGGTCCCTAGGGTGGGAGGAACAGTGATAATCGCTGCAGTCAACCCTGTCCTCTAAGTAGCATTCATTTTTTTGGGGAGTGCATAAATACTTCGTGGGTCCACTTGTGTGCTGTATCCTACTACTCCCGCGGTTGCGGCATCCTAGTGCCTTGAGTTTCGGAGGGGTTCTAACCTACTCCTTATTCTTTATATTTACTTTTAGGCTATAATAAGAGTATTAGATCTCTTGTTGGTGTTGGGATGGTGCAAAATGGGACCAATCCCTTCTCAAGGCTATGTTCCATCTGGAAATGTTTTACTGCATTCTAGCCCAATGAAGATCTTAATTAAACAATGATGTTTCTTTGGCTGCAGTTTTATACCTCTTTTATTCCATGTCTAATGAGATATCACTCAGTCTAGTTTTGGAATGATGTATGCCATCTAAATAAGGGATTCAGGTCCGAGTGATCAGCCTTTTCAGGTGGTTCATAATACTGTCCTCTAAATCAGCCTCTTCCTGTAAATATACAGGCATGCATGGTTGTCAGTTTCGTGGATCATCCATCTTTCTGGTTTCTCCATTATTTGTTCAGTGTCTGAAATTGTGTACAATTGTGCCTTCTTTACTTTTATTATGTGTTTTTACCAAATCCTTTTATCTCAGCTTAGCGTGGGCCTTGATTGTCTTAACTTATCCTAGTAGCCAGGTTATCCGTATTGTCCAAATTTACATGGCACTTTTTCTATTTTGGTACGTCCAAAATATTATAAACCACCCTACGAATTATATTATTCTACACAAGTGATGCAATTTATGTTGATAAGTTCCAACTTTGACAATTTTCAAGATTCAAATTCATTCAAACGATAACAACATACCCAGTAAAATCACACTAGTGGGGTATGGGGAGAGTGGAGTGTACGCAGACCTTACCCCTACCCCGAAAAGGGTAGAGAGGCTGTTTCCAGGATTCAAATTCATTCACCTATTCAAATATTCAAGTTTGGGTGACGTTTTCTCTACCAAATTGATACCATTCTCTACTATCAATGTAATGCAAAGTCCAATTAACATCTTAAATTTTTTATCCGGTCAAAGACTGCAAAACCATTAGATGGTTGGGGGGGGGGGGGATTATTTATATTTGAATTTTTGTAGATACCTTTCTTTCACCTCTGAATTGATTGATAGATGGAAAAAAATGATATTCAACAGGATTTTGTTTTTACATAGAACAAGCTTCAAGGAAGATGAAAACTATGTAAGAGGAAGTTGGGTGGCGCGCATGAAGTCTGTGTTGTGGTGTCAAATTGGGACTGGTCATAATGGACAGTGTTTCTTATTTAGTGTTTTTCTCTTGAGTTTGGACATACAACTTTGAATGGTTTAACTTCTGGCTCAAATATAGCTGCAATCTGTTAATGCGTTCTTAATCTATCGCACACTGCACCTGATGGATGATATATGACCTTTGCTTCAGTATATGTGTCCAGTGAGATTGAAACTGCTTTTTAGACATTCCAACCTCTTTTTCTTGTTCTGTATATTAAGTAGGCATATCTGCTATTTCATATTAAAGCGTTTTCACTCAGCCTTAGCGGACTTGACTATTTGTGCGGTGAGCCAAGGTTCCCTAATTGCTTCTTCTTTTTATTGTTGTTTCAGATGAGATTACCTAGTGAATTATTGGCCTTAGTTTAACCTTTTCAATTCTATTTCAGTTAGACAGCTAGGTCTGCAAGAGATATGTGCTAAAAGAGTTATTGAAGTTAGTCATTTTCTAATGGCTATGTTGCCTGAAAATCGCCTGAAGATAATTTGGATGTATAATAGTTCTGAGTGGTACAATTCCTGGATTCTGGTTTATGTCATCTTCATGCTACTATTTGAAAACTGGCTGGTTTATACGGCTATGTTTTCTGTGTGGATTAGCTATTTCGTTTCAACGGCACATGCATATGTATCCTAACTCTCGGCCTTTCACCGTTTTTTTTCCAGTCATTCCAATGCAAGCATGGGAAGGCTTACCTTTTTGATCGAGTGTAAGTGTTCAATATAACCTGCCATTTCAGATGGATTTTCTATAAATTAGTGTAAATACTTCCCCATGACTTTAATTATTTCTTCTCTCTGCTGGGATTTTGCTGCAAGTGTTTGACTTCCTAGAATGTCTTGTCTTGTCTCAACAAGAAAACCAAACTAATATATCTTCGATGCTATTTTGCGGAATGGCAGAAAATGTGCCAAGCAACTATATCCTATAGTTCATGCTTTCTGCTCACAAGAGTGTACGTTATGTTCTGCTCCTTTATTGGCATTGCAGTGTGAATGTTACTCTTGGAGAGAAAGAAGAGCGGGCAATGCTGACTGGAATGCACACTGTTGTTGACATATTCTGTGTGGGATGTGGCTCTATTGTGGGGTGGAAATATGTGAGTCTCCTTTTCACTATTTCACGACTCTGCATAAGTTCTTCACTTTTAATGTCTAGTTAGCATGATATGTTGTACCAACAGCGTCTTAATAATTTCAGGAAGCTGCAGAGCAGAAAAGCCAAAAGTACAAGGAAGGGAAATTCATCATTGAGAGGTATCATAGTGTTTCTTTCGCATTTCAGTTTGGTGTCTAATCATGTCACAAGCTTAACCATTTGTCGTACTCAATATTTCACTTCAGTATCCCAGACCTCACTTGTGAGATTTCACTGCGTCGTTATTGTTGTATCTGCAGTTAATGGTTTGACCATCAATATTTACACATTGAAGTGAAATATTGAAAACATGTTTGAAGGAGTATTTCAAGTGAAATAACGGTTTTCGCTCACAAAATCATAATTGTTTTCTTAAGTGAAATTCACAAATTCAACATCCAGATGTCCTTTTCAACTTCAAAAACCTTTTTGTTTTCAACTTCAACCAAATATTGTCCAAAATGCCGTAAATTTACTTTTTGGTTCTTGCTGCTAAGTAGGTTTAAGGTCTTGGGTCCAGATGGAAGCAGCTATTCATTAAGTCAAGATGCTCAACTTGGAGGAAGTGATACAGATGAACCTTAGAGTAATCAAATAGTATCTGTTTCAACTGTACATGCCTGCCCTCAACTCTCTGCCCTCATTGACAGAAGCAATCTCAAATTGCTTTTAGTACATATAGACAAGTTTTGCCTGGATTATTTTAGAATGATCAATCCTCTCTGACATTATAAACAATTTATAGGCTTTGACTTGCATTGATAGGAATCTTATATTTAGCATTGGATTGGCGTCAGTGGCTATGAAGCCTTTCAGTATTCTGCTGAAGCATTTTCTTCCTTTCCTTTGAAAGTTTGGTCAACTTTTCCAGTTACATTCATGGATAAGGAGAGCAGTAATGAAATTTTATGTTATGTACATAATTTCTATCTTATATTGCAATTATATTGGCCAACATTGAACTTCAGCATATCCTGAAAACAACAAGTATTTGAGACTTGTGATATATTTCACCAGCTTATGAGCATTGTAAGTGGAGTTATTGAGTGCTTACAATGTTCTTGGGTGACAATAAGGTGAATCATGAGGTCTTAGGTTCAAATTTTAGCGGAGGTAAGATATACTTGGTGATTTCTCTTCATCTGTCTAACTCTTAGGTGTAGATTTACCCGGTACCTAAGCTGGTGGGAGATAGCAGATACCCGGTGAAATAGTTGAGATGCACGCAAGCTATCCTGAAAAAAAAATCGTTGGAGAAAATATGTAATGAGATTGTTAAACAATATGCTTGTTTGGCTTCAAAGTGCCAAAAATTGATGAGAATTTTTTTATTATACTAAGTATATTGTAAAAGTAAAAGTTCTTGCACGAGGAAGGTTGTTTGAACTAACTAACAAATTGTAGAATCACAAATGCATTCTTTCCCTAAAAACAATTATAATAATTTTCTAGAATAAATGCGATTCCATTTCAAATACAATTATCTCCACACTTTAACAATTACAAAAAAAAACGTGCTTGAAAACAAGTTTTCAAAACCATAATCAAAGTACTCATAAAAGCTAACAAAATAAAAAAGAAAACATAAATATAGAGAAAGACTTATATATTATTCAACTTCAAACTGATGTACAAAATAAATTGCTTTGGCTCCTTATTTATAGAAGAAAAGAAGTTGATGCGAGGCTTTTAAAGAAGCTGCTGCAAGGCTATACAGGAGCTGCTTGTAAGTTGCCTGCATGAGCTACTTGTAAACTTTTCACACAATCTGCAAATCGAGCAATGGATTATTTTTTTCGTCAATAATTCAAGGTAGCGAATATAGAGGGTAATTTAAACCCAACATATATTCCTAACCTTTTTTGGGGTCCATCTTAATGCGCTATGGTGGCGCTACTAGCACATATACATCACATCAAAAAATTTATAGATGAAAAATATTTAGTTCATAACAAAAAACTAATTATGACGGGAGTATTTATTATAATCTATCGGTCTGAGATGAAGAAGTGATGTTGCATGCAAGATAGCGTGACCCCAAAGAGTCATGGGCATCTTTGTTTTCGTAAGCAATGGTCTTGCTATCAATTGCAGCCGTTTAATAAATGACTATGCAAAGTCACTTGAGTGTGAACATGAGTTATAATATGTTCAACTTTAATCCAAGTGATAAACAATATTCATCAAAAGCTTGAGATGAGAATTTTCAGAATTATCAAGGTGAATATCCTTTATAGGATAATCGAGGAATTGTGCCTTTAATCGAATATTTTGTGCCAATAGCTTCGCAAGCACCGGGTTGCAAGATGTTAGTAGGCACACATGAGACCATCTAGAAGATGCATCTATTAGGATCATAAAAATCTAAACAACTCATTGGGTGAGTGAACATGTTCACATATATCCTCATATATGTGCTCTAAAAAGGCAAGAAATTTAAAGCCAACCTATGATGGTGATGGTCTAGTGATCATTTTACCTTGATAACAAGTATTACGAGTAAATTTATCATTTGTAAGAATCTTCCGATTCTTTAATAGATGCTCATCTAAATTTGTAATTCGTCTCATCATTATTGATCTAAAATGCCCACAATCGGTCATGTCAAAGCAAAAAAGTATTTGAATAAGTAAACTTCCAGTTTACAATAGAGTCTGTTTTAATTGTACTAATCTTTGTACAATATAAGCCAGAAGATAAAGTTGGTAACCTCCCAACAATATACTTCTAACCAAAGACATTCTTTGTAATACAAAGATATTTAACATTCATTTCATCTATTGTCTCAACATGATACATATTTTGGCAAGTATATATCTTTAAACCCAACAAAGTTATCAGGACTTGAAAGAGAATAATGTATCTTCTATGATAAGTTTTTTTCCCTTAGGTTGAAATATAGTAGCTCTTCCAAAGCCTTTAATCGAATTTATATCACTAAAAATTATTACGGGTGGGCGTAAAATCCGAAAAATCTGATTTTGAACCAAACCAAATTAATTTGGTATTTCAGTATCAATTTATTTGGTATTTCAGTAATCGATATATATATTTTTTTTTTGGTTATTTGATATTTTGGTATGGTCCTCGGTATTGAGGTTTCAATATTTCGGTATACCGAAATACCGGAATACCGAATTGTTTAAGTAAACCTTCCTTCGCTACCCAACCCAAGTTATCAATTCCCAATCCAATATTTCAACATTGTTACTCCTAGCTAGTATTCCAGTAAGACTAAGCCCAACAACCGACCCCACCTAGGTTTATGTTTATGTTAAGTACACTAGTTCACTTCCAATTCTTATCATGTAAAATGTATGTCATACTTTATATCTATCCTTAAAGGTGCCTGATTATGATTTATTCATATAGTAAGAGCTAAGTTTTCGACAGTGAGTACAATATTTTACCAGATAACATATACATCACATCAAAAAATTGATGAAAATTATTTAGTTCATAACTAAAAACTAATTGTGACGGGAGTATTTATTATAATATGTCGGTCTGAGACAAAGAAGTGATGTTGCATGCAAGATAGAGTAACCCCAAAGAGTCGTGGCAATTTTGTTTTCATAAGTAATGATCTTGCTATCAATTGCAGGCGTTTAATAAATGACTCTGCAAGGTCATTTGAGTATGAACATGAGCTACAATATATTCAACTTTTACCCCAATTGATAAATAATAGTCATCAAAAGCTTGAGATGAGGATTTTTAGTATTATCAAGGTGAATATCCTTTATAGGATAATCAAAGAAATTGTCACGACCGCAATTTCCATCCATAGGATATCGTGATGGCACCTAGTCACTAAGACTAGGTAAGGCTAACACTTAATGAATTAAATAAAAAAAAATTTGACCAGAAACAACTATTAATCATGGAACTGAAATCTCTATAGTAAACCAATAATCCCGAGTGCAATACAATACCCAAAATCGGTAGTACAAGTCATAAGCTCTATTAAGTTTACTAGGGAAAAAAAATCTTCTAAGTACAATTGCTTCGGAATAGAAATAGATAGTATAAGTACACAATATCAGAAGGTGACTTCAAGATCCGCGAACGCGATGGAAGGTATACCTTGAGTCCCCACAGCAAAACCCGAACAACTAGCTAGTGATCAACCAACTCCGAAGTACCTGGATCTGCACAAAAAATGTACAGAAAGTATAGCATGAGTACACCATAACAATACCCAGTAAGTATCAAAACTAACCTTGATGGAGTAGTGACGAGGGACAGTCAAGACACCTACTAGACTTAACAACATGTACAAGTATGAATGTGAAACTAACACGGAAACATTGTCAATATAAAACTAAGCATGGTAAGATAACAAAACTATACTCACAATTGAACACTAGAAACAACAATTAGCTACAGGGAGCAAGCAGGTAGTAATGTCGTGGAGTAAGCTGAACACAGTTTAAGTCCGGTGACACCAAGTAAAGAAAAACAAGTAATAACTCAATAAGAGCAACTACTTCCACGCCAGATTTGTTCAAGGATCTTACCGAGGTACTTCACCTCATAGTCATATTTCACGGGTCCCAATTCATGAGTCCTAATCACCTGGCATATTGTGCCTTATTAAAATTCATAACCGCGCGTACGACTCACGTGACAAGGGAGTGACAGTATCTCATATCCGCACGAACAACTTACATGCCAACAATAACAATGACTCATGACCGCACGGACAACTCACGTGCCAATAGGACAACTCTCACACAGAAGGCAAGTAAACGAGAGTGCATGTAAATAGTCAACAACATCAGGATTCATCTTTTTAAACCGATATGGGTGAGTAATTACGTGTATGCTTGTGCAAGTGCTCTATCATAACTCAAGTCAACGAGTAAGAGTAGAGACAATGAATATCACATAGGAAATAATCATCACAAAATGTACAATGTATAACTCACAAAAGGTAAGCATACCACCACACAAATATTATCAACAACAATGCTCCCAGTCCATCACAAGTCATCACAAATTATTTCCGATATAGCCTACCTTGTCTCGCCACGTGCGCAACAATAAAGTAAATGTCCGTCTTGTTGTGCCGCACGCACATAATAATATTCTCACATTGTCTCGCATGTTCAAACCCTCATATATAGCTCACCTTATCACTGCATGTGCAAATATAAATAGTAACAAAAGTACGGAAAACTTATGTGCGAACACCCCGATAATCTTCTCAACAATACCACGTGTGCCAAAAATATAACAACACAATATAAGGTCTTTCACCACATGTGCCCATATGCCACAACTTTCTCTCAAAACAAATTTCAATACTGCAACCACGCATAGCTCTTGGCTCAACAATACTGACTACAACAACAACAATAACGCGAGAGTACGACAAGTAAATTAACACAGAACTACAAACACAAGAAAACGGAAGAACGAGCTTGCAATGAAAGACACAATAGGTAATAAGGGTTTCAACAAGAATATATCAACAAGGGGAGAGATAATGTATAACAACGATTCCACATAAGTAAAACTCGACGATAAGAGAGATATCATAAATCAATGATTCCAAATAAGGATAACCCAACAATGAAAGGGATAAGAAAACTCAATTAACATTAAACAATTATAGAGAGATAATAGTAATTTCAGTTAAGGTTAAACAATGACGAAAGCGATAATAATAACTTCAATTAAGGTTAAGCAATTATGAAAAAGATAATGATAACTTCAATGAAGGTTAAGCGATTTCGGAAAAGATAATGATAACTTCAATTAAGGTTAAGAAATTATGGAAAAGACAATAATAACTTCAATTAAGATTAAGCAATTACAGAAAAGATATCATGGTAATAAAAGAGGCGACAACTTCAATTAAGGAACATAAGAGATTATTGGAAACAAGGGTAGAACATGAATCGATCAACTTCAAATAAGACATGTAAGGGTGAATTTAGTAAATGGAGGATTTAACATGATAAGACAACTTCATTTTTAATGAACATAAGAACCTAAAGGCCATAATCGGTCAAATTTCCACAAATAAGCCTGAGTACGTACTCGTCACCTCACGTACACGGCTTTCACATGATACAATTAGCAAAAATGACTCAAATCCTAAAGGATAGTTCCCTCACACAAAGTTAGGCAAAATACTTACCTCAAAGAAGCTAGACCGATACTCTAAAATAACCTTCTCATGTGAAACAACCTCCGGACGCCTAAAATCTAGCCAAAATAACTTAGTATCATGAATAAAACTCATAGGAAATAATTTCGGATAATAAAACTTCGATCTTTCATTAAAACTAATAAGTCAACCACGGGTCCGCACCTCGGAACACGTCAAAATTTATAAAATCCGAATACCCATTTCGATACGGGTCCAACCATACCAAAATTATCTAATTCCGATATCAAATTGTCCTTCAAATTCTCATTTTATATTTTTGAAAGATTTACAAAAATTCTCATTTTACTTTCATTCAATTCATTAATTTAAGGATAAAAATAATAATGGAATCATGAAATATAATAAATTCTGACTAAGGAACACTTACCCCAATCAAACACATGAAGAGCACCTCAAAAATCGCTCAAATCCGAAGTCTAGAACTCAAAATATGAAGAAAATGGCCAAACATTCGACTTATAACCTTTCTGCCCATCACTTCCGCTTTTGCGGACTCACGATCGTAGATGCGAAGCCGCAACTGTGGAATATTCCTTGCAGATGCGCAAACAACAAAAATCCCATCTAACCGCACCTGCGTCCAAGCGGTGTCGCTTCTGCGGACCTGGTGCGCACCTGTGCAATCTCTTTTGCGACAAAAACTCCTCCTCTGCGGAACCTTCCAATCCAGCTCCAATTCGCACCTGCGGAGCCACATCTGCGGGAGTAACATTGCAGATGCACAAAACCCCAGATCCCAGCCATTTCGCTTCTGCGCCGTCATCTCCGCACCTGTGCCCAGTGGTCTGCAGGTGCGATCACACCAGAACTCTACCCAAACCAGCCTCACCCAATATGATCCAATTAATCCGAAACACACCCGGGGCACCCTGGAACCCCGTCCGAACATACCACCAAGTTCCATAACATTACGCAGACCTGCTTGAGGCCTCAAATCACATCAAACAACAATAAAACTATGAATCGCACCATAAATCGACCTTAGTGGACTTATGAACTTTCAAGTTCTACAACTCGCACCAAAATATGTCAAATCAACCCGGAATGACGTCAAATTTTGCATGCAAGTTCTAAATGACACAACGGAGCTATACCAACTCCCAAAATCGAAATCCGAACATGATATCAACAAAGTCAACTCCCGGTCAAACCTCTCAACCGTCCAAACCATCAATTTTTAATTTTCGCCAAAATGCACCAAGTCAACCTACGAACCTTCAAATCCAAATTCGGACACACGTCTAAGTCCAAAATCATCACACAAAACTATTGGAATGGTGTCGTCTACATAAAAGTCAAACTTAGGTCAACTCTTACCACTTAAGCTTCTAGTATAAGAATCCTTCTTTCAAATTGATCCCGAATCATCCGGTAATCGAATCCGGCCACACATGCAAGTCATAATACATAACACGAAGCTGCTCGAGACCTTAAGCCACCAAACGTGACACTAATTCTCAAAACAACCTTAAGCCACCGAATGTGACACAACCCAAGTTATCAATTCCCAACCCAATATTTCAACATTGTTACTCCTAGCTAGTATCCAGTAAGACTAAGCCCAACCTAGGTGTATGTTTATGTTACGACAGTTCTCTTCCAACTCTTATCATGTAAAATTTATGTCGTACTTTATATCTATTCCTAAAGGTGGCTGATTTATGATTTATTCATGTTGTAAGAGCTAAGTTTTTGACAGTGAGTACTTCAAATATTTTGCCAGACTCATGAGTTTTGTTACACATATGGAGCTGAGTGGAAGAGCAAGAAATCAGTATGTTCTTGTCCAATATGGGATGAGCAAATTATCATCTATTTTGTACGTAAAGTTTTCCAGATATTAGTCATCCATGCCACTGCTTGTCACGTTGGAGTGTTGGATAGAGATGGTTTTAAAAGAATTGGCTGTATTTTATATTCTTATGTGATTTCTAATGAATTCGAATTCCACTGCGTCGTTCAGAAAGATTTGGCACGATATTTGGTATTCATAATTAATATACTGAATACTAGAGCATCGAATTGTACAGTTATGCAAATTAAATAAGAAAAATATTTTTGATCTTTAAATATGACAAGAGTTGTTTCACTATTAGTCACACATATGTCTCTATGATTGATCTTTGATCCAAATAAAACTTGAGAGATATTTATATTCTTAAAAATAAAACGATATAGACAAAGTAAACAATATATTAAATATCATTACCAAAATATGCCTTGCACTTTATTTACAAAAAAGACTATAGAACGGTACAAACCAGAACAAGCAAAAAAAAAAAAAAAAGTATTTGAGTTCTCACAGATTCATCACTGGTCAGGTGATCTATATTTCCTTTTAAGAGTGCAAATAAGTCACTACATTCAAATGCATGAAATTAATATTATCTTCAGAAATAAAATTTGTTTTAGCATTTCTTTTTATCTTTTTTAGAGAGGTTTGATAAAGCTTAACCATATGCCTTATCGTACGACAGGTACATGACTAGTGCCCTTTTCCTCCATATCTATATCATGCATTATATGCATTTTTTGTTTGTACCAACTTCATGCTTTTGTTCCTTCCTTTTTCACCGATGGTGGTGAGGGGGAGTCTTTGGTGCATAACGACCATCATGATTAGAGTTTCTTCCTGGACCATAACCATGACCAAAACCGGGGCCACTACATTTTCGCACATAGCTTGGTGAAAGTTTGTCTCATTTGCTTCAAGAATTGGACTAGAATCAGTAGGCCGACTTTCATGGTTTTTCATCAATAATATATTATTTTGTTCAACCACAAGAAGATATGAAATAAATTCAAAATATTTTTGAATCCCATATCTCAATATTGCTGCTGCAAGAGCATATTCGAGGCATAGAAAATGGAGAAAATTTTCACTAGCATATCATGCTTAGTGATATTTTTAGCACATAATTTCAATTGATAAATAATTCTAAAGATAAAATAATTATACTCATTGATAAATTTAAAGTCTTGTAGCCTTAAACGGATCCAATCAAAATGTGCTTGTGAAAGAACGACCATCTTCAAGTGATCATATCTATCTTTACAATTATTTCACAACATAACTGGATCTTTAACAGTGAGATATTTTATTTTCAAACCATCGTCAAGGTGACGTCTTAGGAATATCATTGCTTGGCATGGTCTTGGTTTGATACCTGAGTTTTATCTTCGATAGTGTCTGCTAGGCCTATGCATCAAGATTAATTTCAGCATCAAGTACCCAAAACAGGTAACATTTGCCCGACATATCCAGGGTCACAAATTTAAGCTTAGAAAGAAGGCAAAATCTCATGCTGATAACGTGTTATAAAATAAAGATTAGTAATAAATAAACCAAAGACAAGTATATATACAGAGGGACTGATATATTATTCAAGTTCAAACTAATATACAAAATACACTGTTTTGGCTATTTATTTACAGAGCAAAAGAAGTTGATGCGAGACTTTTAAGGAACCTATTGCAAGGCATTTATGGAACTGCTCGTAAGTTGCCTGCATCAGCTACATATAACCTACATGCATGAACTACTTGTAAGTTGCTTGCTTTCTAGAGCAACTTGCAAGCCGCCTGCATCAGCTACTTGCGAGTTGTGTCCAGAGGCGTATCTATAGCCTGGAATACGGGGCACGTGCACCCATGATCCGTCGGTCAAATTAGATATTTTATGTACGTATTTTCTAAAATTTGTCCAGTATTATGTATTGGCACCCATACTCCATAAAAGTTGAATGGTGCACTTGGTTCAACACTTAATTAGTTTTCCTCCTTTTTTAGTAGTGCACCCATGCTATCGAAATATTAGATCCGCCTCTGGTTGTGTCGATGAACTACTACAAGCTACTTGTTTGATTGCAAGCTTTTTGAAGAAGGTGTAGCGGTAAAATGGAATCCACAATACAGGGTATTCATAACAATTTTGTAGTTCAAATATGATCACGCCCAACTATGCCTTATAAAAAGGACAATGCGGTCGTTGCAAATATAATCCGATTTACAAGTCCGGAGTCGAATCCCACAGAGAACTAAGGTTTAGCTACAGCTG